>OZ035827.1:2989935-3084935 GCA_964034765.1 Knipowitschia caucasica | reverse complement strand
GTACCTTTGTCTCTGTGTCTATATGTACCTGTGTCTCTCTGTGTCTATATGTACCTGTGTATCTGTGTCTATATGTACCTGTGTCTCTGTGTCTATATGTACCTGTGTCTCTGTGTCTATATGTACCTGTGTCTCTGTGTCTATATGTACCTGTGTCTCTGTGACTATATGTACCTGTGTCTCTCTGTGTCTATATGTACCTGTGTCTCTCTGTGTCTATATGTACCTGTGTCTCTCTGTGTCTGTATGTACCTGTGTCTCTCTGTGTCTATATGTACCTGTGTCTCTCTGTGTCTACATGTACCTTTGTCTCTGTGTCTATATGTACCTGTGTCTCTCTGTGTCTATATGTACCTGTGTCTCTCTGTGTCTATATGTACCTGTGTCTCTCTGTGTCTATATGTACCTGTGTCTCTCTGTGTCTATATGTACCTGTGTCTCTCTGTGTCTACATGTACCTGTGTCTCTGTGTCTATATGTACCTGTGTCTGTGTCTATATGTACCTGTGTCTCTGTGTCTATATGTACCTGTGTCTGTGTCTATATGTACCTGTGTCTGTGTCTATATGTACCTGTGTCTCTGTGTCTATATGTACCTGTGTCTCTCTGTGTCTATATGTACCTGTGTCTCTGTGTCTATATGTACCTGTGTCTCTGTGTCTATATGTACCTGTGTCTCTGTGTCTATATGTACCTGTGTCTCTGTGTTTATATGTACCTGTGTCTCTGCGTCTATATGTACCTGTGTCTCTGTGACTATATGTACCTGTGTCTCTCTACATGTACCTGTGTCTCTGTGACTATATGTACCTGTGTCTCGCTACATGTACCTGTGTCTCTGTGTCTACATGTACCTGTGTCTCTGTGTCTATATGTACCTGTGTCTGTGTCTATATGTACCTGTGTCTGTGTCTATATGTACCTGTGTCTCTGTGTCTATATGTACCTGTGTCTTTGTGTCTATATGTACCTGTGTCTCTGTGTCTATATGTACCTGTGTCTCTCTGTGTCTATATGTACCTGTGTCTCTGTGTCTATATGTACCTGTGTCTCTGTGTCTATATGTACCTGTGTCTCTGTGTCTATATGTACCTGTGTCTCTGTGTTTATATGTACCTGTGTCTCTGCGTCTATATGTACCTGTGTCTCTGTGACTATATGTACCTGTGTCTCTCTACATGTACCTGTGTCTCTGTGACTATATGTACCTGTGTCTCGCTACATGTACCTGTGTCTCTGTGTCTACATGTACCTGTGTCTCTGTGTCTATATGTACCTGTGTCTCTGTGTCTATATGTACCTGTGTCTGTGTCTATACGTCCCTGTGTCTCTGTGTCTATATGTACCTGTGTCTCTGTGTCTATATGTACCTGTGTCTCTGTGTCTATATGTACCTGTGTCTCTGTGTCTATATGTACCTGTGTCTCTGTGTCTATATGTACCTGTGTCTCTGTTTCTATATGTACCTGTGTCTCTGTGTCTACATGTACCTGTGTCTCTGTGTCTATATGTACCTGTGTCTCTCTGTGTCTATATGTACCTGTGTCTCTCTGTGTCTATATGTACCTGTGTCTCTCTGTGTCTATATGTACCTGTGTCTCTCTGTGTCTATATGTACCTGTGTCTCTCTGTGTCTATATGTACCTGTGTCTCTCTGTGTCTATATGTACCTGTGTCTCTCTGTCTCTCTACATGTACCTGTGCTCCTCTTTCTTGTCGCTGGTCCACTGTAATGTCTTTATCCATCTGTTTTTCTTGGTTCCTGAGTTTTGCTTTGATTTTGAGTTTTTCCCTGGACTTTTATCTCGTCATCTTTACTAAATTATTCTTTTAGTTTTCCAACACTTTATACATGTATTAAGGGTCCTTCCTCTTTCCACCTGGTCTCACAGTGAAGCTCTCTGTCCCTCTGGTCCTTCACCTGAGTGGACTGGTCTCCATCACGCCCTCTCGGCTCTCGATCATCAGCTGCAGCATCGTGTTGAAGGACGTCTTGTCGTTGTAGAAAACCACCACATCTTCTCCAGAGTTAGTCAGCTGTGGAGGAATTTAGTCAATACAATGGTACAATGTGGTATCTGTACATGCTGCAATACCACCACGGGCCTGTGGGGGTGTACCATGGATCTATTATAATAACTGGATAGGGTATTACTAGCTTGTAGCTGAATAACTCATGTGCTCGGGGGATTCTCGCGGTACTGCAGACTGAACCAGACTGAATTCACGTGGGCTACCCAGAAATGTTCCCCATAGAACTCAATGTAAATTAAAACAGCTCGACCTCAGCTGACAGAGAACCTGACAGAGAACCTACAGCTTTCATAAAGATCAGATTTTTTGGGGATTTTAGTGTCCCTTGTCATCCTGAACTGTTTTTCTTCTTAAATCCTTCGGTTTTGTTTAAATCCACACTTTAGTGCCACAAACTCTGCTCGTCTGGCTCTGGCTCTAACTCCCGCTCTGATGAACTGCTCTGATTGGTCAGAGCGCGGCCGAGCCCCTCTGTGCACGTGCGTGAGACCCACACACGCGTATTTGGCACAAAGCATCATGGGAGTTCATCCACTGGACAGAACCGGGAGGACCAGACGAGGCCCAAATACAGGCGAGTTTCCCATAGATCTTTGCGAGTTCCGCTAATATGTCAGCGACTGTGCCAGCACAAAGCGCCACTGAGCACAAACCATTCATATGAATACGCCGCCATCTTGAATCGCTGGGGCTTGGGGTGTACCTGGAATAAGAATTAGCCAATGCTAATGTATAGCATCTTCTTACATCTCGAAAACGTCTTTACAGGATGGTCCAAAAGTGGTTCTTGGTCCAAAAGTGGCTCTTGGTCCAAAAGTGGCTCTTGGTCCAAAAGTGGTTCTTGGTCCAAAAGTGGCTCTTGGTCTAAAAGTGGCTCTTGGTCTAAATGTGGCTCTTGGTCTAAATGTGGCTCTTGGTCCAAAAGTGGTTCTTGGTCCAAAAGTGGCTCTTGGTCTAAATGTGGCTCTTGGTCCAAAAGTGGCTCTTGGTCCAAAAGTGGCTCTTGGTCTATATGTGGCTCTTGGTCTAAATGTGGCTCTTGGTCCAAAAGTGGCTCTTTGTCCAAAAGTGGCTCTTGGTCCAAAAGTGGCTCTTGGTCCAAAAGTGGCTCTTGGTCTAAATGTGGCTCTTGGTCTAAATGTGGCTCTTGGTCCAAAAGTGGCTCTTGGTCCAAAAGTGGCTCTTGGTCCAAATGTGGCTCTTGGTCCAAAAGTGGCTCTTGGTCCAAAAGTGGCTCTTGGTCCAAAAGCTACGTTCCAGATGCTGTCGATGTTGAGGGGAGTATATATATTTTTGGACCAGTCTAGTTTAGCCGCTGTGGACTTTTGAATGCACTCTTTAAATGAATGAGGCAGTGCAGCTAACTAAATCTGTTAATATTCACAGTCTATGGTTGGGACACAGGGATCTGGGATAAACAGGGACGTCTGAAAGCCTATCGTAGCACAGGTACCTCAGTCATAATCATGTCCTGGCACTTCTTCACGTATTTCCCCTCGGCTTTGATGATGGTGTGCAGGAAGTTGAGGTACTGCACGTGGCGTCCGTGAGTGGCGAGGCAGTGGATGAAGTGCTGGAGGACGCTCTCGGAGATCTCAGAGCAGAGCTGGTAGTTGTTGCTGAAGATGTGGCGCACGGTCTCCGCTTCCTGCAGCTGTGTAAACCAAGGGACGCTGTTAGCCCGTGGAAGAACAAATAAATAAAACGTTTAAGTCTACGTTGAAAGTTAAAGCTCAGTACCCCGGGGTTCAGGAACAGGCTGAGGTTCTTGTGCAGCAGGGTCTGGTTCTCGTGGTTTCCCTGACAGAACCTCTGCAGAAACTGGTGGGTGTAGCGGATGATCTCCTGCATCTTCACGTCGTTCTGAAACAAGAGCAGGCTGGAGATGAAACATTTGATTATGTGAACAGTGCTGGTTCTATCAACTAGGACTGAACACCGAACCATGGGGGACCGAGCCTTCGCTGCCCCCACTCTCTGCAACCCGCGCCCACAACCATCAGAATCTCTAATTTGATCTTTTGATGTATTTTTATATGTTTTGGAAAGCGTCTTTAAGTGTCCAAAAAAGCGCTTAATAAGTTTGATGTATTCTCATTATTATTATTATTATTACCAAAGCTGAAACATCTGATTATGTGAATAGAGCTGACTCTACTGAAGCTGAAACATCTGATTATATGAATAGAGCTGACTCTACTGAAGCTGAAACATCTGATTATGTGAACAGAGCTGACTCTAACAGACCTGAAACATCTGATTATGTGAACAGAGCTGACTCTAACAGACCTGAAACATCTGATTATGTGAACAGTGCTGACTCTACTGAAGCTGAAACATCTGATTATGTGAACAGTGCTGACTCTACTGAAGCTGAAACATCTGATTATGTGAACAGTGCTGACTCTACTGAAGCTGAAACATCTGATTATGTGAACAGTGCTGACTCTACTGAAGCTGAAACATCTGATTATGTGAATAGTGCTGACTCTACTGAAGCTGAAACATCTGATTATGTGAACAGTGCTGACTCTACTGAAGCTGAAACATCTGATTATGTGAACAGTGCTGACTCTACTGAAGCTGAAACATCTGATTATGTGAACAGTGCTGACTCTACTGAAGCTGAAACATCTGATTATGTGAACAGTGCTGACTCTACTGAAGCTGAAACATCTGATTATGTGAACAGTGCTGACTCTACTGAAGCTGAAACATCTGATTATGTGAACAGTGCTGACTCTACTGAAGCTGAAACATCTGATTATGTGAACAGTGCTGACTCTACTGAAGCTGAAACATCTGATTATGTGAACAGTGCTGACTCTACTGAAGCTGAAACATCTGATTATGTGAACAGAGCTGACTCTAACAGACCTGAAACATCTGATTATGTGAACAGTGCTGACTCTAACAGACCTGAAACATCTGATTATGTGAATAGTGCTGACTCTACTGAAGCTGAAACATCTGATTATGTGAATAGTGCTGACTCTACTGAAGCTGAAACATCTGATTATGTGAATAGTGCTGACTCTACTGAAGCTGAAACATCTGATTATGTGAACAGAGCTGACTCTAACAGACCTGAAACATCTGATTATGTGAACAGTGCTGACTCTAACAGACCTGAAACATCTGATTATGTGAACAGTGCTGACTCTACTGAAGCTGAAACATCTGATTATGTGAACAGTGCTGACTCTAACAGACCTGAAACATCTGATTATGTGAATAGTGCTGACTCTTCTGAAGCTGAAACATCTGATTATGTGAACAGAGCTGACTCTAACAGACCTGAAACATCTGATTATGTGAATAGTGCTGACTCTACTGAAGCTGAAACATCTGATTATGTGAACAGAGCTGACTCTAACAGACCTGAAACATCTGATTATGTGAATAGTGCTGACTCTACTGAAGCTGAAACATCTGATTATGTGAACAGAGCTGACTCTAACAGACCTGAAACATCTGATTATGTGAATAGTGCTGACTCTACTGAAGCTGAAACATCTGATTATGTGAACAGAGCTGACTCTAACAGACCTGAAACATCTGATTATATGAATAGTGCTGACTCTACTGAAGCTGAAACATCTGATTATGTGAACAGAGCTGACTCTAACAGACCTGAAACATCTGATTATATGAATAGTGCTGACTCTACTGAAGCTGAAACATCTGATTATGTGAACAGAGCTGACTCTAACAGACCTGAAACATCTGATTATGTGAACAGAGCTGCCGTTACCTTGTCATACGACACTTGGAGCAGGTCCAGCATGACTTTGTGGGCTCCCATGTTCTTCAGGAGTCTCTGCTGCTTCTTCCAAACTCCACTGCTGCACATTCTGTTCAACCGCTCCAAAATCTGAGCAACAAAACACAGGTGTTAAGTCTGCACCTGTATACTCTGTGTATTATTAGTTATTCAAATACAGGTGTTTAAAATAAAACTTAATCTGAGTGTGGGCGGAGAGTTTGACGGCGGATCGGAGCAGCGTCTGCCGTCAGAGCTGTAATGGGCCGTTTTGGTGAAGAGGGAGCAGCGTCTGCAGTCAGAGCTGTAATGGGCCGTTTTGGTGAAGAGGGAGCAGCGTCTGCAGTCAGAGCTGTAATGGGCCGTTTTGGTGAAGAGGGAGCAGCGTCTGCAGTCAGAGCTGTAACGGATTGTTTTGGTGAAGAGGGAGTAGCGTCTGCAGTCAGAGCTGTGATGGACTGTTGTGGTGAAGAGGGAGCAGCGTCTGCAGTCAGAGCTGTAATCGACCGTTTTGGTGAAGAGGGAGTAGCGTCTGCAGTCAGAGCTGTAATAGACCGTTTTGGTGAAGAGGGAGTAGCGTCTGCAGTCAGAGCTGTAATGGGCCGTTTTGGTAAAGAGGGAGTAGCGTCTGCTGTCAGAGCTGTAACGGATCGTTTTGGTGAAGAGGGAGCAGCGTCTGCAGTCAGAGCTGTAATAGACCGTTTTGGTGAAGAGGGAGTAGCGTCTGCAGTCAGAGCTGTAATGGACCGTTGTGGTGAAGAGGGAGCAGCGTCTGCAGTCAGAGCTGTAATGGGCCGTTGTGGTGAAGAGGGAGCAGCGTCTGCAGTCAGAGCTGTAACGGATCGTTTTGGTGAAGAGGGAGCAGCGTCTGCTGTCAGAGCTGTAATGGACCGTTGTGGTGAAGAGGGAGCAGCATCTGCAGTCAGAGCTGTAATGGACCGTTGTGGTGAAGAGGGAGCAGCGTCTGCTGTCAGAGCTGTATCAGGCCTTTATGGTGAAGAGGCCGAAATGAGCTTCCTCCGCAAAGCGGCGGCTCAATTGGAAATAGAGGAGCTCAGTCACACGGAAGGAGCTCGAAGTAGAGCCACTGCTTCTTCATGAGGAGATGAACCAGTTGAGGTGGCTCGGGCATTCTCCTGGACGCCTCCCTATGTAAGGTTCTGATTCTGGGACCAGCAGGAGTCCAGTCCCTGTGCTCCTCTGAGTCCCAGCAGGAGTCCAGTCCCTGTGCTCCTCAGAGTCCCAGCAGGAGTCCAGTCCCTGTGCTCCTCTGAGTCCCAGCAGGAGGCCAGTCCCTGTGCTCCTCAGAGTCGGGGCCATTGGTACTAACATGTCACTAATGTACTTTGTGCGAGGCCATGGAGAGAACCTGTGTGTGTTTATGTGTATTTTTTACATTATTGTGTTTTTTTTTTTAATCAAGCAAAATCTTTTGTAGTTAAGAAATTAACTTTATTTATTTCAAGGACAGTATACTAATAAACATTTCTGTAAATATGGCAGAAGTAATTGTCCCATGATAGTTGTTATAAATATATCAAAACATTAATATTTTACCAAATGCAAAATCCACAAAATGTGTTTCCCAAAAACCAGTAGAAAATCAGAATTCAAAGCCGACAACAAAACATTTGCCCACAACAGTGAGAGCCCCGCCAACATGAGAGATGATCTGACCTCTTTGACCTTCTGGTAGCTATCATTTGTCTTCTCCGTTTTGTCCTTCTTCACGACAGGCTCCTCTGATGCCCCCTATAGGTCAGGAGAAACATTGGAGACTCATACACCCGCTCACACACAGCCACATAGACATCAACAACTACAACAGGAAACACACATGGGTGATTCTACAGCTCATGGAAAATCCTGGTTCTGGATTGATATAAACACAAAAAAAAGAAAAAAATATGAATTGACTTAAATGTGTTATTTGATTTTCAAAAATATCATAATTGTATGTATATATTTTTAAAAACATGTCCTTAACGATCATTTCGATCACACAAACTGTGCATTTGTGAGTTTAACAAAATTCTTATTTACCTGAAACTACAACAGCTGTCATTTGACACGAGTCCTCTGGTCAGGACAGTATTGTTAGCATGTAGCACTGTTAGCAATGTAGCAGTGTTAGCCTGTAGCAGTGTTAGCATGTAGCATTGTTAACCATGTAGCAGTGCTAGCATGTAGCAGTGTTAGCATGTAGCATTGTTAGCCATGTAGCATCGTTAGCCATGTAGCATTGTTAACCATGTAGCAGTGTTAGCATTTAGCAGTGTTAGCATGTAGCAGTCCCAAGTCCAAGAAAAAAGTCAAGGTAAAGTTTGAAAATTAAAAAAAAACTTTTGGCTGTCGTTTAGAAAAAAAGTAGTTTTTGTATTTTGTGTATATTTAATGCTAAAGCTAACACTAGAGATTAGCATGCTAGCAAAGTTTGAGATTTTTTAGTAAATGTGTGTTTCATCATTTCCATCACATAACTATATTCCATCCAAATATAAAATAATAGTAATAATACTTTTAAACCACCTTTAACTACAACACTTCACTAAACAATATTTTAGAAATTTTAATTTAGATCTTCCAAAAAATACAGACCCAGATTTTTCCATAGTTGAAGAATCACCCATTTAAGAAGAAACCAAATGAAACTCCCGACAACAGATTGAGAGAAAAAACTTCAGGAAAAATGTGAACTTTTGAAATAAATACAGAAAAAAACAAGTCTAAACAAAAAAATATTGTTGTTTTGTGAAACAACAATATTAAAGCTTGTTTTTGTTTTTATTTTTCGCCCTCCACCGTTTCACCAATTAGAAAGTCTGTGACCCGGGTTGCCAGAATCCAATGCGTGGAGCTAATCTCACGGGTAAAGTACCATGTGGGGCAGAACTAAAAATCTATCTTTGTGAAAAAGGTGTTGGTTATAGATTTGTTGTTGACAAAACTCTTGTCTATTCAGCTGTTATGGTCCCAGCTGGATTCGTCTGCATATCTGGCAACCTGAGTCAGGGAGAGTGGGAGAGGCTGCAGTACCACTTTTGACCACATGTTTAAATATTGCTCCTTTAAGCTAGCAGGTTAGCAAGAAGAATATTTTTTCCTTTGTTTTGTTTCTCTCCTTTCCATCTTCTCAAACCCAGCCCTGTCATTCCCTCTGCTCCTCACCTCTGTTTTCTCCTTCTTCTCTTCCTTCTTCTTGTCCCCTCCTTTCTCTTTCTTATCTCCCGAGTTCTTTTTTTCGACCCACAATTCAGATTTTTCCACCAGCGTTCGCAGTTCGTCCAGATCCACTCTGATGAGTTTGTAGTTCTCCACGTCCTGCGTCGTGATCAGCAGCTGCACCTGCAGACGACACAAACATCCAAACATCAGAGCATTAGTTCTTAACCTTGTGGGAGGCACCGAACCCACCAGTTTCATGAGCACAACCACCAAACCTAACCCGGTCGCACCACACCATAGTACAAAGTACATTTCGTACTTAAGGTCTGAAGGTGCCGCATTGACTCTGTTAGCAGGAGCGAGGGGTTAACTCCTTTTACAGACAAACCATTGAATCTAAGTTTACTGTGACGTATGTAATGAGCCCGAGTGAGTTAGCATTTAGTATTTAGCATTAAGATAAGATAAGATAAGATAAGCTTTATTTATCTCACATAGGAGAAATTTACATGTCACATTTAGCATGGATAGAGACACTCAGATTGTGCAAAAGGAGGAAATGTGCAAACATGTTACATGCAGGATATATGTACAATAAAGTGACAATAATTATGTACAACAAAAGTGACAAGTGTCAATTGGAAACAGTGTCAAAAGTAGTGCAGGTTTTCACACAGTGATCATTTAAAGTGACTTATTGTACAGTCTGACAGCGGTGGGGATAAAGGCCCTGCTCCTTCCTACACTGAGGGTGCCTCAGTCTTCCACTGAAGGAGCTCCTCAGCTCCTCTACAGTCCTGTGCAGTGGGAGGTGTTGTTCATGATGGAGGTGGCTTTGGCTAGCACCTCCTGTCCCTCACCTCCTCCACAGAGTCCAGGGGCCTCCTGTCCCTCACCTCCTCCACAGAGTCCAGGAGCCTCCTGTCCCTCACCTCCTCCACAGAGTCCAGGAGCCTCCTGTCCCTCACCTCCTCCACAGAGTCCAGGAGCCTCCTGTTCCTCACCTCCTCCACAGAGTCTAGGGGCCTCCTGTCCCTCACCTCCTCCACAGAGTCCAGGAGCCTCCTGTCCCTCACCTCCTCCACAGAGTCCAGGAGCCTCCTGTCCCTCACCTCCTCCACAGAGTCCAGGAGCCTCCTGTTCCTCACCTCCTCCACAGAGTCTAGGGGCCTCCTGTCCCTCACCTCCTCCACAGAGTCCAGGGGCCTCCTGTCCCTCACCTCCTCCACAGAGTCCAGGAGCCTCCTGTCCCTCACCTCCTCCACAGAGTCCAGGAGCCTCCTGTCCCTCACCTCCTCCCACAGAGTCCAGGCATGGGTTAAAGTTGAAAAAATTCCTGAGCCTGAACCATCTATATGAATCATAGAATGATCACTAATAAGAGTTTTTTATAAGCGGCCAGGGGTTAAAGCAAAAAAAAAGATTTGACTGAAAATTTTCTCATGGAAATATAATGAATTACAGATCAAACGAATTCTTCAAAGATATACATTTAAACTGGTGTATTTTGATGTGAAATTACAACCAGTGGATCAAGCAACTTGTCAACTCTTTGACAGAATATTAGTGAGAGTAGTTCATCTGCATCATTGGCTTTACTTGAGGCGAGATGAGGCGTTGTCCTTTGGCTCTGTCCTCGTCAAAATATCGCAAAAGGACATTCAAAATTCTGTCCACATTTGTTTGTGGACACTCAATGTTTAAGAAAAAGGTTTCCCTATCAACTTGGTGCTAGTGCACAGCGCAGTTTTATCAACTGCAAATGATTAATGATAATTAAATCTACCAGCGGTAGTGATGGTTCTGAACGACAGGTTATTTTCTGCGATAAAGCCACAGATAGTTTTAGGTCACAGACACAGTCCACCAGAGCAAGCCTAGTCTCAGTTGTCGCTGAATCTGATGCACCAGGTAAAGAAGTGTGGGAAAGTGCACGGACAGCTGCCAAGTGCGCAGTTTTGAGCTGGTGGTGAATCCAAAGCTGTTTTCTCATTACTCCCATATAAAAAAATAATAATAGCGAAGTACGAACAAGCACCGGACACCTTCATCTTTTTGCACCATGAAGCAACAGAATCCCATCGTCTCCACCTCATCCAGCCATGCCCACCTCCATTTATTTTTCACTGTTATCAACAGCAACTTATACTGCTCCTTCTTCCATAAACAACGATCCATGATTGTGATTGTGCGTGCATGCTAGGCTAGCTTTGATGAATGAATATAAGACCTGCTAACACACACCTTTCTTCAGCGAGTTTCTTCCGTTCGCTCTCGTTGATTGGCTCTTTTTATCACGCAGTTTTGCATGCGGATCGCCACCAAGATATTATCAAAAGCTCACCAAGACATGCTTGTCCCCATTCCCAGTCACAGCAAAGTACATATTGTACATTCCGTTAAATAAAAAAGCATTGCGTTTGGTAAACGTTAATTATGTCCTACCTTTCCTCTGATAACGCGCCTAGCTTACCGGTCCGCGGGCTGCTGGCTGTTATTGCTCCGTTCGGGATTACATTTTCCTTGTCCTCTTCTCCTTTTCAAAAGCTCCGTGCACTTTTCAGAAACTTTCACCTCCGTGTTACCATCGCTAACTTGGCTACGTCCCATTGCCTTGAATCATTTACGGAGCGCTCATGTAGCTAGCCACGGCACGTTCAAGGCCCACTCGTGATTATTCATTCAATCAATCAAAGTTTATTTGTAGAGCGCCTTTCATACACAGGGCAACACAAAGCGCTTCACAGTCCACATCACAAATCATCACATAAAACAAACCCAGAATCACAATTAAAACATTAAAATCACACAAAAGATTAAAACACAATTAAAACAGTAAAATCACACAAAAGAATAAAACCATTAAAACTTTCAAAATTACACAAGAAATTTAAAAAAAATAAATAAATGACAGCAGTGCATTAAAAATGGAGATAAAATCCTTCAGTTATATGCACAGGCAAACAGAACAGTCTTTAACCTGGATTTGAACATTGACAGAGTAGACGCCTCCCTCACATTTTCAGGGAGATTGTTCCAGATCTTAGCTGCATGGATCTGAAACGCAGCCTCCCCATGTTTGGTTCTCACTCTGGGCACCAGCAGGAGGCCAGTCCCTGTGCTCCTCAGAGTCCGGGCCGGTTCATATGACACCAACATGTCACTAATGTATTCTGGTGCAAGGCCATGGAGAGACTTGTACACAAGCAGAGCCGTTTTAAAATCTATTCTTTGAGCCACAGGAAGCCAGTGCAGAGACCTGAGGACCGGACTAATATGGTCATACTTCCTGGTTCCTGTCAGGACTCTAGCTGCTGCATTTTGGATGTACTGCAGCTGCTTACAGGTCTGTTTGGACAGACCTGTAAGCAGGCCATTGCAGTAGTCTAGCCTGCTGGAGACAAATGCATGGACAAGAATCTCCAAGTCTGCCCTGGACACTATATTTCTAACTTTGGCAATGTTCTTCAGATGGTAAAAAGCTGTTGATGTTATTGATTTTATGTGGCTATTGAAATTTAGGTCTGAGTCCAGTATTACCCCCAAATTTCTGACCTTGTCTGAAGGAAGTAGGGAGAGAGACTGAAGTTGACAAATGACGCCCTCTCTTTGTTTCTGGGGACCAAAGACAATGATTTCGGTTTTGTCTGCATTTAGCTGGAGGAAATTATTTTGCATCCAGTCACTGATCTGTTGGATACAGTGAAGGAGCAAATCCAGTGGTCCATGTTCTCCTGCAGTCAGTGAGACATAGATCTGAGTGTCGTCAGCGTAATTGTGGTAGGACACTTTGTGTGATTATATTACTTTTTATTTCTATATACATATAAATACAATTATATTCAAATTATTAATATATATCTAGATATATACAACAGATTCACACGTATTACTATATATTTTGTTATAATTAACCATTTCATTGTGTGTATTATATTATTATTATATATTTTGGTTTTTTTTTCAGACCAATTTCATTTGACGGAAATCCGTCACTTAGACGGAACTCTTTAATCCCTGCGCTATACACATGCAATCCTTTCATACAATTGGTAGAACACACTTGAACCTTTTTCAAATGACAGCAATCATTATTTATTTATATATATATTAAGCAAAAAAAAAAAAAAAAAAAAAAAAAGTGATGTTTTTTTTTTTTTTTTTTCACGCCGGATTTCCGGCACGGTGCCGGAAAACTTTAAGCCCTGTCCAGGAGCCTCCTGTCCCTCACCTCCTCCACAGAGTCCAGGGGCCTCCTGTCCCTCACCTCCTCCACAGAGTCCAGGAGCCTCCTGTCCCTCACCTCCTCCACAGAGTCCAGGAGCCTCCTGTCCCTCACCTCCTCCACAGAGTCCAGGGGCCTCCTGTCCCTCACCTCCTCCACAGAGTCCAGGGGCCTCCTGTCCCTCACCTCCTCCACAGAGTCCAGGAGCCTCCTGTCCCTCACCTCCTCCACAGAGTCCAGGGAGCAGCCCAGAGTGGAGCTGGCCCTCCTGACCAGCTTGTTCAGTCTGTTTCTGTCCCGCTCTGTGCTGCCCGGGGCCCAGCACACGGCAGCGTAGTAAATGGCAGAAGCTACCACAGAGTCATAAAAAGTCCTGAGCAGAGGCCTGCTCACTCAGAAGGACCTCAGCCTCCTCAGAAGGACCTCAGCCTCCTCAGAAGGAAGAGGCGACTTTGGCCCTTCTTGTGCAGGGCGTTTGTATTATGGACCAGTCCAGTTTATTGTTAATGTGAACACCCAGGTACTTGAAGCTGTCCACCAGCTCAATGTCCTCCCCCTGGATGTTCAGCAGCGTGTGGGAAAGTGGTTTTCTCCTGAAGTCGATGATCATCTACTTGGTCTTACTGGTGTTCAAGCACAAGTGGTTGCACTCACACCAGTCGACAAAGTCTGTGATAACCGATCGATATTCCAGTTCGTTCCCCTCAGACACACAGCCCACGATGGCGGAGTCGTCGGAGAACTTCTGCAGGTGACAGCTGTGTGTGTCGTGTGTGAAGTCTGAGGTGTAGATGGTGAAGAGAAACGGTGAGAGGACAGTGCCCTGAGGGACCCCAGTGCTGCAGACGACCACCTCAGACTCACAGCTGCGCAGCCGCACGTACTGTGGTCGGTCTGAGAGGTAGTTGATGGTCCATGCAGTGAGGCTACTGTCCACTCCCGCGTCCTCCATCTTCCCCTGCAGCAGTGCCGGCCTGATGGTATTGAAAGCACTGGAGAAGTCGAAAAACATGACCCTCACAGCGCTCCCGGCGGGCTCCAGGTGGGAAAGCGTCCGCTGCAGGAAGTAGATGACGGCGTCCTCTACTCCGATGTTGGGTCTGTAGGCGAACTGCAGCGGGTCCAGGGTGGGGCTGACCACGGAGCGGAGATGGGTGAGGATGAGCCGCTCCCATGGTCTTCATCAGGTGGGAGGTCAGTGCTCCATGGTCTTCATCAGGTGGGAGGTCAGTGCTCCATGGTCTTCATCAGGTGGGAGGTCAGTGCTCCATGGTCTTCATCAGGTGGGAGGTCAGTGCTCCATGGTCTTCATCAGGTGGGAGGTCAGTGCTCCATGGTCTTCATCAGGTGGGAGGTCAGTGCTCCATGGTCTTCATCAGGTGGGAGGTCAGTGCTCCATGGTCTTCATCAGGTGGGAGGTCAGTGCGACTGGTCTGTAGTGAGCCGGTTCCTTGGCGTGTGCTGTTTTTGGAACCGGGATCACACAGGAGGTCTTCCACAGGACAGGGACCTTCTCCAGGCTGAGGCTCAGGTTGTACATGTAGCTGAGGACCCCAGAGAGCTGGTCTGCACAGGTCCTCAGCAGCCTGGGACTGATCCCGTCCGGTCCTGCGGATTTCCTCTGCTTCAGGCGCTGGAGCTGACTCCTCACCTGGTCCGGTGTGATGGAGAGGGGGGGGGGGACCGGGGTGTACTGTCCGAGGTGGGGGCTGGGGATGCGGGGGCAGGAGGGCCCGGGGCAGCCGGAGGCAGTGTCCACTGGGCGGTGTCCACTGGGCTGGGGACGTGTGAAGAGGTGGGGGCGGGAGGGGGGGCAGATGGAGAGGGGGGAGAATCAAACCGGTTGAAGTACTGGTTAAATTCATCCGCCCGGTGCTGGTCTCCATCCGCTGTTCCTCTGGCACTCTGTCCAAAGCTGGAGATGTTCTTTAGGCCTCTCCACACGTCGCGGGCGTTTCCCTGGGCCAGCTTCTGCTCCAGCTTTTTCCCATAGTCCTTCTTGGCCCTCCTGATCCTCCACTGGAGCTCGTGCTGGATCCTCTTCTGCTCCTCCCTGTCCCCTGAGATGAAAGTCCTTTACTTGAGGTTCAGGAGGGCTTTAAGCTCAGGGGTCACCCATGGGTGGTTGTTAGAAAAACACCGCACCTTCTTAGTTGGTACAGTGTTATCCACACAGAAGAGAATATAGTCTGTAATGCAGTGTGTCAGGCTCTCGATGTCCTCACCATGAGAGCTGCAGATCATTTCCCAATCAGTGTTTTGAAAACAATCTCTCAGCATCTCATCCACATCATCACTCCACACTTTTACAATCCTCTTCCGCGCTGGATTTCTTCTCACCACTGGTGTGTATTCCGGAGACAGACGGACCAGGCTGTGATCAGAGCGTCCGAGAGGGGGGAGGGGGGAGGAGGCGTATGCGTCCCGCACATTAACATACAGTAGGTCCAGAGTCTTATTGCCACGAGTTGGGCACGTGACATACTGTTTGAATGTCGGGAGAGTGGCGGAGAGGGAGGCGTGGTTAAAGTCTCCGCTGATCAGAATCAGAGCGCGGGGACTGCGGGTCTGGATCTGGGTCACAGTTCTGTGGATCTCCTCACATGCAGCGGCCCCGTCTCCTGACGGAGGAATGTAAACCACGGTGTGTGAAAACTCCCGTGGCAGATACCTGGGTCTCATGCTCACAGCGAGCAGCTCCAGGTCCTGGGTGCATGTACGCTGAACCACATGCACGTGCGTCGGGATGCACCACTGCTCGTTCACGTAGACCTCGACACCCCCGCCTTTCCTCTTCCCACTCCCCTCCGCGCAGCGGTCCGCTCGCACAAGTTTAAATCCCTCCAGAGCGACCACAGAGTCCGGTATATTCCCACACAGCCACGTCTCAGAGAAACACATAAGTCCACATTGTCTGTACTCTTTATGATGGCGGACCAGTGCGGTCAGCTCCTCAGTCTTATTAGAGATGGACCGTACGTTCCCCATGAGGATGGAGGGGAGATACGGTCTCTTCTTCCTCTTTCGGCCTCCTCTGGAGCCCCTGCGTCTCCTACGGATCTCCACGGGGATCACCGGCTTCTCTGAGTGCCGGAAAGCGGAGTCTCTAAGTCCGAGAAGCTGCTCCTGTGTGTAAACAATGGGACACGCTGGTCTCGTGGCTCTGTGAGCGAAGGACTCTGAAAAAAGTGCCGAAGACATGTTAATCCAGTGAGAAAGTCCACGAGGCTAGGCTTCCCGTGTGCACAATGCACAAATAAACGCTTGTCTACAAAAAATAAAAATAAAAAAGCACATCTACAAGAAATAAATAGAGAAAGGGCCAAAGTAACGAGCTGCACAGCGGGAGCTGGCGCCAGAACAATGCTTTAGCCTAGCTTTAGCATTTAACCTAGCTTTAGCCATCTCCTGTGCTGCTAACGGAGCCCGTGGAGAGTAGGGCCACAATCTTTGCCAGCGATTACATTTGCTAAACATTCCTCTTGCTCCGGCTTCAGTTTCTCACCGTTTCATCATCTCACTGAACTATAACAGTGAGCGTCCTTACAACTTAAAAAAAAATAATAATTTGAAGAGAATACACCTTGTTTGGTTGAATAAGATCAAAATAATCTTTTGTGACCAGATACGGTATGATATGTACTTTATTTAACATTAACACAAAGGAGAGATGTATTGTACCAGGTTATTCTTGTGTTTCATGATCCTGGCCTGTAGGGGGCGCATGAGCAGAGGTGGGACAGTTTTGCTCCCATTGAAAACCATGTAAAGTCTGTTTTGGAGTCAAAGGCTCTCCTCCTGTGCGGTGTACGGTTGTTGGAACAGTCTTAATCGGGGACACTCAATTCTAAGGGAGGACTAACAAATACTTCTCATAAGAGTCTTTATTTTGGGCATTTTTGGAAAGAAAACAAACAGAAGAGATTGCTGCGTTTCATTGGGGTGGCCTGCAGGGGGCGCTGAGACAGTTGCCGGGTCACTCAGAAGAACAGATCCCTGGTTAAGTTTTCAGACGACACAGTCCTGGTGTCCTTACTCTCAGGATCTGAAATGAACCACGGCCCTGCATTGACAGAGTTTGTCCAATGGTGCGACAGCAACTACTTGGATCTAAACGTCTCAAAAACAAAGGACATGATTATTGACTTTAGACGCTCCACAGCGCCCTCTCTGGGCAGCAGTGTCATCCATGGTGAAGGGGTGGAAGTGGTGGAGAAGTACAAATATCTTGGTTCTTGGATGGACAACAAGTTGCGGTTTGACGCAAATACAGACTCCGTTTTTAAACGCGGTCAGCAGAGAATCTATCTTCTAAGGAAGCTGAACTCTTTTAATGTAAATAAAAGGATTCTCTGCAACTTTTACTGCTGTTTTATAGAGAGCCTATTAACATTTTCATTTGTTTGCTGGTTCAAGGGTTTGTCTGTGAAAGATAAAAACAAACTGCAAAACATTATCAAAATCTGCTCTAAAATTATTGGTGTTAAACAAAGAGACCTACAGTCTCTTTGGGAGGAGCAGGCGCTAAAGAAAGCTAAATGTATCTTGGGTCAGCCTCTCCATGCTCTGTCCTCTGAGTTTTCGCTCATGCCTTCTGGACGTCGTTTTTATGTACCCTCTCGGAAAACAAATCGTTACGCCAACTCTTTTGTCCCCTCTGTCACTAAACTGTTGAATTCTGAAGGGAGTGTGTTTATTAAGTGACACCGACCTTTGTGAAATGTGTCGTTTTCTTTTAATTATTTGCTATTGTCTGTACTGTTGGAAGTGACACACAGTGAGTGTTGTGATGTGTTTGTACAACATCTGTCGGAGGTTGCAGCAAATCAATTGCCCTTAAGGGATCAATAAAGTTTTCTGAATCTGAATCTGAATTATCTGGGAAAGCCTTGATCCACCTCCCCCGCCTCATTCCAGTGTCCTCCTTTATATGAGACCACAGTTGGAACATGAACAAACTCTGGTCTTTCTCTCTATTTGTGCTGTTGCTACAAACGTACACCGCACAAAAAGATGGCATTTTGACAGCGCTTCTTCTTCTACTATATCTCCGTGTATAAACCACTTCTTCTTCTACTATATCTCCGTGTATAAACCCGGCAGACTGCAGCGCCAGGATACGTCACGTCCTGTCCTAGGTTTGTTATTCACGCCACTGCCCTGACGTCAAATGAAACCCGAGAGTAGCAAAGATGCTAATTTCCAGCTGTTGTCTCCGGGCTGAAGATATATTCATTTAAACAGATTCTGATGTAGATAAAAGAACGCATCTGAATCTTGTCTTGAAAACCAGCCCCGCTACATCTGCTCAGGTTTCCTCTGGGTGCCCCGGGTTTCCCCTACCTGTTTGAAGGTGTGCAGCAGCTCTTGTCTCTGGCTGAAGTGTCGGAAGAGCAGCTGCAGCGCCCCGGACACCAGGGGGGGGTAGTTGTGCATGGTGAGATGGATCAGGACACGCAGCAACATCCTGCCGCCTTCGTCATCCACCTCCAACACACTGTTCCCTTTTCTGTAACATAACAATATACAGAAAACACATGGACAAAAAACTGGAAAAACATGAGAAAAACATGCATAAAAATGGGTAAAATACTGCTTAAAATACTAAAAACGCTCTGTTAAATGAACAAAGAAATATGTCTTGAAGATTTCTGAAAATAATAAAATAAAACTAGCTCCAAACGACTTGATTCTAGTTTAAAAACATACATTTCAAGTATTATTTAAGCTTAAAAACTCACTGCTCAGACTTTTTTCTCTGATAATATTCTGAAGGATCTTAAAACTAGTACAATAATCTTATGACAAACTACATTCAAGCCACAAAAACCTAAAAAATAAGCAGAATTGATGTTATTTTTAGTGATAGTTAGATGTCTGTGGTCTATGTCGTGTGAGTTTAAAGATATTTAAACTGTTATTAACATGTTTTATCACGGTGCAGAGTCAGTTTTTTCATGCTTTTTACTAATTCGTCTTTTCTTCTGAACTCACCCGACTCCAAACATGGCTTCCACCTGTTCTCCAATCTGCAGCAGATTAATGGAGGCTGCAAAACGACAAGAAAGAGGTAGAACTTAAAACTGAGGTTACTAACTTTCTTAAAAAGTTAAGTATCGTTAAGCAAGTTCGCAAATGACTAAAAACCGTGTTGTCTTTTTATGCTAAAAAAAGAGCGCTGTGAGTCACTATTTGACTTGAGTTTGTTGGATTAAAGATGCAGTCAATGATTTATCCAGATGTAAGTTTAAAATCCTGTGAGAAACGTGCCTAAACCCCAAACGTGGTCAAATTATCATGTGTTCGCAAAAAGGAATGGACACGACCAGATGTAGCCTCAAAAAGTAAAGGTCCTTCCTCCTGCTTTTCCTCAGTCACCTCAGACTAATGTATTCCAATGTTTTTTTACTGCAAATGGCAAATAATCTGAATCTGATCTCTGAGTTAAGATCCATCATCTGTACTTCTTAGTTTTAGGGTTATCGCAAAACTTAGGCCTTTGGTAAGAACATCTTTTTCCACATGTGATAAATGCCGCTCGGACAGATTTTTGACCCAATTCTCATTGTCCACCCCTGGGCTGAGTGGATAGCACTCTCGCCTCTCAGCAAGAAGGTCCTGGGTTCAAATCCCGGTCGGACCAGGGCCTTTCTGAGTGTCTGCGTAGGTTTCCTCCGGGCACTCCGGTTTCCCCTACCACTAAAAAACATGTACAATAGGTCTGTGCCTCCTGTACTGGCCCCGCTCCCATCTCTGTGTGGAGTGAGAGACAAATGCTCAAAAATTAACAATTCTAAACCGCTTTGAGACTCAGATCTGCAGTGAAAAGGCGGTATATAAATAAAGATTACTTACTACTACTTACTTACTTACTTGTCCAATTTCACTTTTAGAATGTTGAAAAGAATTATGGAGTTTTTAAAATTGGCCTATCTGACGTTCTTTGGCGTTCTTGCAGTTTCAGTAAACGTCCAAATCCTGTGAAAAATCTCTGGTGGGTCTGCCAATTCCAGTTACTCTATCTCATCCTATAAATGTATAATCTCTATGTTAAGTAAGATTAGGGCCCTTTCATGATGACAGATTAGGGCCCTTTCATGATGACAGATTAGAGCCCTTTCATGATGACGGATTAGGGCCTTTTAATGATGACAGATTAGGGCCCTTTAATTATGACAGATTAGGTCTTTTTAATTATGACAGAACAGGGCCTTTTAATGATGACAGATTAGGGCCTTTTAATGATGACAGATTAGTGCCCTTTAATGATGACAGATTAGTGCCCTTTAATTATGACAGATTAGGGACCTGTAATGATGACAGATTAGGGCCCTTTCATGATGACAGATTAGTGCCCTTTAATGATGACAGATTAGGGCCCTTTAATGATGACAGATTAGGGCCCTTTCATGATGACAGATTAGGGCCCTTTCATGATGACAGATTAGGGCCCTTTCATGATGACAGATTAGGGCCCTTTCATGATGACAGATTAGTGCCCTTTAATGATGACAGATTAGGGCCCTTTAATGATGACAGATTAGGGCCCTTTAATGATGAAAGAGACAAATGCTCAAAAATTAACAATTCTAAACCGCTTTGAGACTCAGATCTGCAGTGAAAAGGCGGTATATAAATAAAGATTACTTACTACTACTTACTTACTTACTTGTCCAATTTCACTTTTAGAATGTTGAAAAGAATTATGGAGTTTTTAAAATTGGCCTATCTGACGTTCTTTGGCGTTCTTGCAGTTTCAGTAAACGTCCAAATCCTCTGAAAAATCTCTGGTGGGTCTGCCAATTCCAGTTACTCTATCTCATCCTATAAATGTAAAATCTCTATGTTAAGTTGTCGAATTCTTGAATTGAGAATCCTCATACAATAGTTTTGTTGTATTTTTCTTGCCAACTGGTCAGATTCTAATGCTTTCTGCTTTAAAAGAAGTACAGATGATGGGTGAGAAACCTACCTGTCTGAATTGTTTTTGAGATTTTCTAAAACACCAACAATGGCTGAACTAAAAACCCCCAAAGTGACAGAAAAGAGAAAATCAGAGGAAAAGGTGTTGTATAAGAAGATTCTGGACGCAGCCAGGGCTCTGTGATGCTACGGCAGTCCAGTTATGCTAAGTGCTAGTTTGTCAGGTGAAGCTAGCATGTGTCAAGTATAGCAGGCTAACCGCTCACAGACTTGAGCCTAATGTAGAGTAAAACTTTCACATTTCTTTGTCACAGACTGTGTTATTACAGAAAAGGCGTACATGTGCTGGGGTTGGGTTAAGTGGAAGACAGGTGGGAGTGGTTTTGATTCAGTGCTACTCGGATGCTAATGCTAAGCTAACCTGAATCCTTTACTGCACCTTTAATTTCATGGCTTTTATTCATAATTTCATCTTTATCTCTATGTCTAAACCAGTGTTAGTCTTGAAAGTCAAAGGTAAAGAGGAGGATTTTTTACTTCTGGGTGCATCCTCAAGACTATTGGTCCTCCCAACTGTCAATCATTCTGGTGATACTGTAAGTGCTCGTCAAATGACACCAGAGAGTCTTGTTCAAAAAGTGGAGAGAAAAAATGGAAACATCCTCTGATATAACTTGACTCGTTGCCTGATCCAAGCACTGAAGTATTTTCTAAGTTCTTGTCGTCACTACGTTGTGTTTTGTATGGAGTTTGTTGTAGTTTCCGGGCCTTACCTGCCGTCTCCAAATTGGTAGTCGCATCAGCATCACCCATTGGATAAACCTCTACAAACTCCTTTTTAAAGACAGACAAAAGGAACGAGAGCCGGTAATCCAGGCGTACGTTTAGAATGAACTGGAAAGAGAAAAACAGAACAAGAATCAGACCAGACCCTATAGCAGATCCCCAGCCTGGTCTTACCATGTGTAAACTACATGTACGTCTGGTCTTACCATGTGTAAACTCTGGTCCATGGTCATTTCCTACATGTACGTCTGGTCTTACCATGTGTAAACTCTGGTCCATGGTCATTTCCTACATGTACGTCTGGTCTTACCATGTGTAAACTCTGGTCCATGATCATCCCTACATGTACGTCTGGTCTTACCATGTGTAAACTCTGGTCCATGGTCATTTCCTACATGTACGTCTGGTCTTACCATGTGTAAACTCTGGTCCATGGTCATTTCCTACATGTACGTCTGGTCTTACCATGTGTAAACTCTGGTCCATGATCATCTCCTACATGTACGTCTGGTCTTACCATGTGTAAACTCTGGTCCATGGTCATTTCCTACATGTACGTCTGGTCTTACCATGTGTAAACTCTGGTCCATGGTCATTTCCTACATGTACGTCTGGTCTTACCATGTGTAAACTCTGGTCCATGGTCATTTCCTACATGTACGTCTGGTCTTACCATGTGTAAACTCTGGTCCATGATCATCTCCTACATGTACGTCTGGTCTTACCATGTGTAAACTCTGGTCCATGGTCATTTCCTACATGTACGTCTGGTCTTACCATGTGTAACCTCTGGTCCATGGTCATTTCCTACATGTACATCTGGTCTTACCATGTGTAAACTCTGGTCCATGGTCATTTCCTACATGTACGTCTGGTCTTACCATGTGTAACCTCTGGTCCATGATCATTTCCTACATGTATGTCTGGTCTTACCATGTGTAAACTCTGGTCCATGGTCATTTCCTACATGTACGTCTGGTCTTACCATGTGTAAACTCTGGTCCATGGTCATTTCCTACATGTACGTCTGGTCTTACCATGTGTAAACTCTGGTCCATGGTCATTTCCTACATGTACGTCTGTCTTACCATGTGTAAACTCTGGTCCATGATCATCTCCTACATGTACGTCTGGTCTTACCATGTGTAAACTCTGGTCCATGGTCATTTCCTACATGTACGTCTGGTCTTACCATGTGTAAACTCTGGTCCATGATCATCTCCTACATGTACGTCTGGTCTTACCATGTGTAAACTCTGGTCCATGGTCATTTCCTACATGCACGTCTGGTCTTACCATGTGTAAACTCTGGTCCATGGTCATTTCCTACATGTACGTCTGGTCTTACCATGTGTAAACTCTGGTCCATGGTCATTTCCTACATGTACGTCTGGTCTTACCATGTGTAAACTCTGGTCCATGGTCATTTCCTACATGTACGTCTGGTCTTACCATGTGTAAACTCTGGTCCATGATCATCTCCTACATGTACGTCTGGTCTTACCATGTGTAAACTCTGGTCCATGGTCATTTCCTACATGTACGTCTGGTCTTACCATGTGTAACCTCTGGTCCATGGTCATTTCCTACATGTACATCTGGTCTTACCATGTGTAAACTCTGGTCCATGGTCATTTCCTACATGTACGTCTGGTCTTACCATGTGTAACCTCTGGTCCATGATCATTTCCTACATGTACGTCTGGTCTTACCATGTGTAAACTCTGGTCCATGGTCATTTCCTACATGTACGTCTGGTCTTACCATGTGTAAACTCTGGTCCATGGTCATTTCCTACATGTACGTCTGGTCTTACCATGTGTAAACTCTGGTCCATGGTCATTTCCTACATGTACGTCTGGTCTTACCATGTGTAAACTCTGGTCCATGATCATCTCCTACATGTACGTCTGGTCTTACCATGTGTAAACTCTGGTCCATGGTCATTTCCTACATGTACGTCTGGTCTTACCATGTGTAACCTCTGGTCCATGGTCATTTCCTACATGTACATCTGGTCTTACCATGTGTAAACTCTGGTCCATGGTCATTTCCTACATGTACGTCTGGTCTTACCATGTGTAACCTCTGGTCCATGATCATTTCCTACATGTACGTCTGGTCTTACCATGTGTAAACTCTGGTCCATGGTCATTTCCTACATGTACGTCTGGTCTTACCATGTGTAAACTCTGGTCCATGATCATCTCCTACATGTACGTCTGGTCTTACCATGTGTAAACTCTGGTCCATGGTCATTTCCTACATGTACGTCTGGTCTTACTATGTGTAACCTCTGGTCCATGGTCATTTCCTACATGTACATCTGGTCTTACCATGTGTAAACTCTGGTCCATGGTCATTTCCTACATGTACGTCTGGTCTTACCATGTGTAAACTCTGGTCCATGGTCATTTCCTACATGTACGTCTGGGTCTGATCCTAGTAAGTAATTGTAGTTTTTTAGGCATTTTGTCTCCCATTCCACACAAAGATGGGAGCGGGACCAGTACAGGAGGTGAATACCAGATATATTGTACATGTTTTTAGTGGTAGGGAAGACCGGAGCACCCGGAGGAAACCTACGCAGACACGGTCAGAACATGCAAACTCCACTCAGAAAGGCCCCGTTCTGACCGGGATTCAAATCCAGGACCTTTTTGCTGAGAAGCGAGAGTGCTATCCACTCAGCCATCGTGCCGCACAGAGTGGCTAGTGGCTGCAGTTTCCTCGGTTGAATCTCCTCCGACCAATCAGAGAGCGGGGGAGGCGGGTGTTGTAGGTCGGTGTCGGTGACGTCAAGAGTTTGTGCTGAATTTGCTGGTTTTAGTTTGTCGGAGAATGTGATAGTAAAGTAATTCGTTGGCAAATGTAATTTCTGCTCTACTCCCCACGGGCTCTGTTAGTGGCAAAGGAGATGGCTAAAGCTAGGCTAAATGCTAAAGCTAGAATAAATGCTAACAGCCTCATTCACTCGGGCTCATTACATACATCTCGGTAAACTCAGATCCAATTGTTTCAAAAGGAGTTAACCCCTCCCACTTGTTAACGGAGTCAATGGAGCAAATACAGACCTTAGTACCAAAGGAAATGAGTACCATGGTGTGGTAAGACCAGGCTAGGTTTGCCCCAGAAATACGTGCAGTAAATGTAATACCTGAAGGATCTCAAGGATTTTGAGCTTGGTGTCCATCACAGTCAGGTCCATGTTCTCGATGCTGTCTTTGCCTCTCTGTCCTTCAAGTGCAAGCCCCGCCCCCCTCTGTCCACCGCTAAACATGGACTGTTTCCTGCTCAGTACCATCGTGGACATAATCTGCCCCATGCCGTGGATGGACCTCTTTACATTTTTGCCTGTAAATGACACACAGAGTCACATTACACAGACATATATGTTTTTTCCCTGAGTACTCTCTTACCAGCAGAGGTCTCCATTGTTTTTTTTATTTTTTATTATTTGTTATTTTGTTAATGTTTTTTTTTAAACAATAACAAGATTTAGGGTTTGTAAAACTAATTTAGAAATTCTTTGAAATACTGTTATCAGTTAAAGAAATATTGGAAAAAAGCATTAGGGTTTTTTAATGATGACAGATTAGGGCCTTTTAATGATGACAGATTAGGGCCCTTTCATGATGACAGATTAGGGCCCTTTAATGATGACAGATTAGAGCCCTTTAATGATGACGGATTAGGGCCTTTTAATGATGAAAGATTAGTGCCCTTTAATGATGACAGATTAGGGCCCTTTCATGATGACAGATTAGGGCCCTTTCATGATGACGGATTAGGGACCTGTAATGATGACAGATTAGGGCCCTTTCATGATGACAGATTAGGGCCCTTTCATGATGACAGATTAGGGCCCTTTGATGATGACAGATTAGGGCCCTTTAATGATGACAGATTAGGGCCCTTTCATGATGACAGATTAGTGCCCTTTAATGATGACAGATTAGGGCCCTTTCATGATGACAGATTAGTACCCTTTAATGATGACAGATTAGGGCCCTTTCATGATGACAGATTAGGGCCCTTTCATGATGACAGATTAGGGCCCTTTAATGATGACAGATTAGTACCCTTTAATGATGACAGATTAGGGCCCTTCAGGATGACAGATTAGGGCCCTTTCATGATGACAGATTAGGGTCTTTAATGATGACAGATTAGGGCCCTTTAATGATGACAGATTAGTGCCCTTTAATGATGACAGATTAGGGCCCTTTGATGATGACAGATTAGGGCCCTTTAATGATGACAGATTAGGGCCCTTTCATGATGACAGATTAGTGACCTTTAATGATGACAGATTAGTGCCCTTTCATGATGACAGATTAGGGCCCTTTAATGATGACAGATTAGTACCCTTTAATGATGACAGATTAGGGCCCTTTCATGATGACAGATTAGGGCCCTTTCATGATGACAGATTAGGGCCCTTTAATGATGACAGATTAGTACCCTTTAATGATGACAGATTAGGGCCCTTCAGGATGACAGATTAGGGCCCTTTCATGATGACAGATTGGGGTCTTTAATGATGACAGATTAGGGCCCTTTAATGATGACAGATTAGTGCCCTTTAATGATGACAGATTAGGGCCCTTTCATGATGACAGATTAGTGCCCTTTAATGATGACAGATTAGGGCCCTTTCATGATGACAGATTAGTGCCCTTTAATGATGACAGATTAGGGCCCTTTCATGATAACATATTAGGGCCCTTTAATGATGACAGATTAGGGCCCTTTAATGATGACAGATTAGGGCCCTTTAATGATGACAGATTAGGGCCCTTTCATGATGACAGATTAGGGCCCTTTAATGATGACAGATTAGTGCCCTTTAATGATGACAGATTAGGGCCCTTTCATGATGACAGATTAGTGCCCTTTCATGATGACAGATTAGTGCCCTTTAATGATGACAGATTAGGGCCCTTTCATGATGGCACAGGTGTTTAGTCGGTCAAAGTAAGCAGTACTGCAGGGCTGCTCTGTGCACCTTTTTAGTAAACTTTTAACAACTTTTTAGCGCGTTTTTATTGTTCAGTTTTTTAATATATCTGAGTGTTTTATCTTTTTAATTCAGTGGTTTCAGCAAATAGCACTTAGTCCCGACTGAAACCCACTAGTAGCACAGAGGCTAACACAAGCTAACGAGGACATGGAAAGTGACAATGAAATTGGCTCAAACATGCACAATATTAGTCGCCTCACCTTGGAGCTCCGTGAGAGCGACCGTGCCACCATTGCAGATCTACGAAAAGAAGTCCTTCGTCTCACCGCAGAGTTGAATGAGAAACAATCTCTAGTATCCAAACTTTTTGAAGTCGCTGGTGGGCAGCACTCACGGCTGATGTCACTGAGCGCTGCATATTGTGACACTGTCGTGTGGGAGAGATCCGTCAGCTCCGGACCCTCCTGTTCTACACCTAAGCGCCCGCTTACGAATAACGAGCCCGCGGATTCCGAGGAGCCATCCTGCGCCGTGGCCCATGTCCTGAGTCTGGCAAACCGCTATGCAGCCCTCTCCACTGACATCCCGGCCCCCTCAGCAGAATCCCTGGACACTGCAGCAAACTCTACTGCTCGAGGATCCAAGTCCACTGCGAGGAAAACGCTCCTAAAGGAAGCAGTCCTCAGGCGAAAGAGCGGTCCACCAGCCATGTTGACCCCAGTGCAGCAGCCTCAGACTGGGGTAGCGAGCCATCATCACCACCGCTCACCTCCACCGGGTCAGCAGCAGCGCCCAGAGCCAGCCCCTCTCACCGCTCCAGCGTCCCCGAGCACACAGCGTGGGTCGCCTGTAGCTGAGAGTCAGCACCCCCGCTCCTCCTCTCCATGTGTTCAGCGGCGCTCAGGCTCGGGTCCTGCTTCGGGTGAACCCGCTGGTTCCGTCCACCGAGCTCCTTCTCCGAGGCCACTCTTCGCCCCGACCACTCTGATTATTGGAGATTCCATCGTGAGACACGTCCGCTTCTTCAACGCGGTCACTCGCTGTATTCCCGGAGCTACTGTACCAGACCTGCTCATCCGTCTCCCTCCTCTGCTTCAGTCCCTGCCTGATACCGTTTCCAAGGTAGTCGTGCATGTGGGAATTAACGACATGAAACTTCAGCAGTCAGAAGTCACGAAGAAACATTTTATGTTGCTGTTCCACCTCCTTCAATCCTCCGGACTATCTGTTTTTATTTCTGGTCCAATCCAGACTGTAAACAGAGGTGACTGCCTCTACAGTCGTGTTGTGGCGCTGCATGTGTGGCTTCAGGCTACATGCAGCTCTTTTAACTTTGTCTTTGTGAATAACTTTGCCCTTTTCTGGAAACGTTACGAAGCCTATCGTCCAGACGGATTACACCCAAACAGATACGGTAGCAGCCTGTTGATGGATTACATACGTTATGTTGTTCAGCGTTCCCCGAGGGGGGCGTGACTGTTTACATCTGAGCCCCCTCGGACCCCACCGCACTCCCCCGCCTCCTGCTCACCAGCACCGGGTGAGTACAACGGTGCAAACACTGCTCCCTGTCCGTCTGGCAGTGCATTACCAGTCCAAACACTGAACTGTGCTGACTCCCTTCTGACTCTGGGAGCTAAAGAACAACAAGGGTTTTCACATTTTAGGCCAATTGAGACTGTGTGTGTTCCTCGCACCAGCTCAAAAATGTTTTTAAATTCTAAAAAACGAAATCAAAACAGGACAGCAGTTAGACGGTCCAACTCTGCAAATCTAATTTCTGTTCCCTGTAGAAATCAATCAACCACATTAATCGACTCTGACGTTATTTTTAAACTTGCTATGCTTAATGTCAGATCTCTATGTAACAAATCATTTTTAATTAATAATTTTATCACTTCTTATGATCTTGATTTTATGCTTATGGCTGAAACATGGCTGGACCAAAATACAGGAAATGCAGTTCTAATAGAAGCAACACCACCCAATTTTAAATTCGAATCCGAAATACGAGAAAACAAAAGGGGGGGAGGCATAGCTGCAGTTTTTAGAGAGCACTTTGTCTCCCATAGAATGCCCCTTGGGAATTTTTCATCGTTTGAGTATATTTCTTTTAAAATGGAACAAAAGCAATCTTCTACTCTTTTCATTGTCCTGTACAGGCCACCACAGTCATGTTGCGATTTTATTGACCATTTTACTGAACTACTTTCATTCGTGTGCACAGATTTTGATAGTTTAGTTATTACAGGTGATTTTAATGTACATGTTGATAATGTTGATGACAGAAATGCAAAGGAGCTGGCTTCTGTATTTGAGACCTTTGGTTTCATTCAGCACGTGAGTGGCCCCACCCACAGCAGGGGGCACACTCTTGACCTGCTAATTACAAAGGGGGTTAATGTATCAAATGTTAATGTAGTTGATGTTGCTTTGTCAGATCATTTCTGTGTATTTTTTGACATGTGTTTTGCTAGCAAACCACCAGCTGAATTTACAACTGTTAGAAGAAGACACATACATGAAAACACAAGTGAACTGTTCATGGGAATGCTAAATTTTGAGAAAACTCCATGCTCTACTGTTGATGAATTGTATAACTCTGTCACCACCAGTGTTCTGACTGTTCTGGACGCCATTGCTCCTGTGACGGTTAAAATAGTTACCAGTAAGAAAAAGGCCCCATGGACTAAGGCAGACTCGGTTAGGGCACAGAAGCAAAGAGTGCCGGAGGGCCGAACGGAAGTGGCGAAAGTCCAATTTCCAGGGCGATTATGAAATCTTTAAAGATGAGTTGGGTGAATTTAACCGGGTTCTACGTAGAACAAGAGAAATGTATTTTTCTGACATTATTGGAGGTTGCAGTAACAATTTTCGTGTTATGTTTTCAACAGTTGGTAGATTAACGAACCCCCCTGTAAAGTTGCCCCTAGAATTTTCCTCTAAATCTAGGTGTAATGAGTTCGCACAGTTTTTCGATGACAAAGTACAAGGAATCAAAAACACTATCACCTCCACAGCACGTATAACAATGCAACAGCCAGAGAAGCTTTCTGAGCTAACTCACTTTGCACCTGTGGATACTGAAACTGTCAAAAAGATAATCATGAGTCTGAGCTCCTCCACATGTAGCCTGGATATATTGCCCTCTAAATTTCTGAAGTCCGTCCTGAGCAGTTTGTTACCTTCACTGACACAAATAGTAAACATGTCTCTGTCGTCAGGAACATTTCCTATGGCCCTAAAAACAGCAGTCATAAGACCTCTCCTAAAAAAGAGCAGTCTGGATCCTGCGGGACTTCAAAATTATCGCCCCATATCGAATCTGCCATTTATTGGAAAAATTCTTGAAAAAGTGGCCTCCCAACAACTTACTGAATTTTTAACAATGAATAATTCTTTTGATATGTTCCAGTCTGGGTTTAGACCCCACCACAGCACTGAGACCGCTCTAGTGAAGGTAACAAACGACATTCGACTTCACACTGATGCAGGTAAAGTCACAGTTTTGGTCATGTTAGATCTTAGTGCCGCGTTCGACACTGTCGACCATGAGATCCTCATGCAGAGACTGGAGGACTGGGCTGGTGTCACTGGCACAGCCCTAGACTGGTTTAGGTCTTACCTGGAGGATAGGAAGTACTCTGTGGAGATTGGAGACTGCGTCTCAGATGATGTGGCCCTGACCTGTGGTGTACCACAGGGGTCGATCCTGGGACCTCTCCTATTTAATCTCTACATGCTGCCGTTAGGTCAGTTAATACAAAGAAACAAAGTGTCCTACCACAATTACGCTGACGACACTCAGATCTATGTCTCACTGACTGCAGGAGAACATGGACCACTGGATTTGCTCCTTCACTGTATCCAACAGATCAGTGACTGGATGCAAAATAATTTCCTCCAGCTAAATACAGACAAAACCGAAATCATTGTCTTTGGTCCCCAGAAACAAAGAGAGGGCGTCATTTGTCAACTTCAGTCTCTCTCCCTACTTCCTTCAGACAAGGTCAGAAATTTGGGGGTAATACTGGACTCAGACCTAAATTTCAATAGCCACATAAAATCAATAACATCAACAGCTTTTTACCATCTGAAGAACATTGCCAAAGTTAGAAATATAGTGTCCAGGGCAGACTTGGAGATTCTTGTCCATGCATTTGTCTCCAGCAGGCTAGACTACTGCAATGGCCTGCTTACAGGTCTGTCCAAACAGACCTGTAAGCAGCTGCAGTACATCCAAAATGCAGCAGCTAGAGTCCTGACAGGAACCAGGAAGTATGACCATATTAGTCCGGTCCTCAGGTCTCTGCACTGGCTTCCTGTGGCTCAAAGAATAGATTTTAAAACGGCTCTGCTTGTGTACAAGTCTCTCCATGGCCTTGCACCAGAATACATTAGTGACATGTTGGTGTCATATGAACCAGCCCGGACTCTGAGGAGCACAGGGACTGGCCTCCTGCTGGTGCCCAGAGTGAGAACCAAACATGGGGAGGCTGCGTTTCAGATCCATGCAGCTAAGATCTGGAACAATCTCCCTGAAAATGTGTGAGGGAGGCGTCTACTCTGTCAATGTTCAAATCCAGGTTAAAGACTGTTCTGTTTGCCTGTGCATACAACTGAAGGATTTTATCTCCATTTTTAATGCACTGCTGTCATTTATTTATTTTTTTAAATTTCTTGTGTAATTTTGAAAGTTTTAATGGTTTTATTCTTTTGTGTGATTTTAATGTTTTAATTGTGTTTTAATCTTTTGTGTGATTTTAATGTTTTAATTGTGATTCTGGTGTTTGTTTTATGTGATGATTTGTGATGTGGACTGTGAAGCGCTTTGTGTTGCCCTGTGTATGAAAGGCGCTCTACAAATAAACTTTGATTGATTGATTGATTGATGACAGATTAGGGCCCTTTAATGATGACAGATTAAGGCCCTTTAATGATGACAGATTAGTGCCCTTTAATGATGACAGATTAAGGCCCTTTAATGATGACTTGACAGTACTCAGTATGTGTTACCTGCAGACTCCTCGTGAAACATGGGTCCACCGTGCGCAGGGTTCGGTCGACAGTCAATAATTCCTAATAAAGTCCTGGTCAATCGTAAAAGCTCAAAGAAACTGTAGAATCCGAAGTAGATCAAGTGTCGAGCCAAACTCACCACCTGGAACAACATGAATTCGTTATGTCATTGTGTGTTTTTGCTAATAACTCTGTGACGTCAGCGGCAGAACCTCGTATGTGAGTTTGTTCTTCTCCTCGTTGTGGAACGGCAGATCGTCGTTCAGGACATTGTTGAGATATTCCACCATAAAATCCATGGTGTTGGAGAATCGATTCTTCTTGTTGTCTCGGCTGTCGTCCATATTTGAGTCGTAACTAACAAAACACACACAGAGATTGGAATGAATAGAGTGAATCCTTTCATTAATAATCACATAATGTTTTAGTTAAAGGGGACATAAAGTGTTTGGTTGATGTTTTGGGCTTAAAACCACGTACAACAATGTCCTTCATCAAAAGCGATTTCAGTCCTACAGTATATGACATTAAAGCGTTTCTTTCTTATAATTTACAATACAATTCACACAATGTGCCCTAATTCACAACAATAGTTATCTCAGAGGATTTAATAAAACTATTTAAATCACCAAAGCAGAAAATACACATATGTATTGGACCATAGGGAGAGACCACATGGTATTGGACCATAGGGAGAGACCACATGGTATTGGACCATAGGGAGAAACCACTGAACGTTGATGGTCCATGTAGAATGTTAAAGTGTCCTGGATCATCACAGTGCTTCTTGACACTAACTGTAACAGACTCTTGCATCAGAGGATCTGTAGATCCAGGACTCAGACTGTAGAACGAGGACTGAGGCTGTAGATCCAGGACTCAGACTGTAGAACAAGGACTGAGGCTATGGATCCAGGACTCAGACTGTAGAACAAGGACTGAGGCTATAGATCCAGGACTCAGACTGTAGAACGAGGACTGAGGCTGTAGATCCAGGACTCAGACTGTAGAACGAGGACTGAGGCTGTAGATCCAGGACTCAGACTGTAGAACAAGGACTGAGGCTATGGATCCAGGACTCAGACTGTAGAACAAGGACTGAGGCTATAGATCCAGGACTCAGACTGTAGAACGAGGACTGAGGCTGTAGATCCAGGACTCAGACTGTAGAACGAGGACTGAGGTTGTAGATCCAGGACTCAGACTGTAGAACAAGGACTGAGGCTATGGATCCAGGACTCAGACTGTAGAACGAGGACTGAGGCTATAGATCCAGGACTCAGACTGTAGAACGAGGACTGAGGCTGTAGATCCAGGACTCAGACTGTAGAACAAGGACTGAGGCTATAGATCCAGGACTTTCAGACTGTAGAACGAGGACTGAGGCTGTAGATCCAGGACTCAGACTGTAGAACGAGAACTGAGGCTGTAGAGCCAGGACTCAGACTGTAGAACGAGGACTGAGGCTGTAGATCCAGGACTCAGACTGTAGAACGAGGACTGAGGCTGTAGATCCAGGACTCAGACTGTAGAACGAGGACTGAGGCTGTAGATCCAGGACTCAGACTGTAGAACGAGGACTGAGGCTGTAGATCCAGGACTCAGACTGTAGAACGAGGACTGAGGCTGTAGATCCAGGACTCAGACTGTAGAACGAGGACTGAGGCTGTAGATCCAGGACTCAGACTGTAGAACGAGGACTGAGGCTGTAGAACCAGGACTCAGACTGTAGAACGAGGACTGAGGCTGTAGATCCAGGACTCAGACTGTAGAACGAGGACTGAGGCAGTAGATCCAGGAGTCAGACTGTAGAACAAGGACTGAGGCTGTAGATCCAGGACTCAGACTGTAGAACAAGGACTGAGGCTATGGATCCAGGACTCAGACTGTAGAACGAGGACTGAGGCTGTAGATCCAGGACTCAGACTGTAGAACAAGGACTGAGGCTATAGATCCAGGACTCAGACTGTAGAACGAGGACTGAGGCTGTAGATCCAGGACTCAGACTGTAGAACGAGGACTGAGGCTGTAGATCCAGGACTCAGACTGTAGAACGAGGACTGAGGCTGTAGATCCAGGACTCAGACTGTAGAACGAGGACTGAGGCTGTAGATCCAGGACTCAGACTGTAGAACGAGGACTGAGGCTGTAGATCCAGGACTCAGACTGTAGAACAAGGACTGAGGCTATAGATCCAGGACTCTCAGACTGTAGAACGAGGACTGAGGCTGTAGATCCAGGACTCAGACTGTAGAACGAGAACTGAGGCTGTAGATCCAGGACTCAGACTGTAGAACGAGGACTGAGGCTGTAGATCCAGGACTCAGACTGTAGAACGAGGACTGAGGCTGTAGATCCAGGACTCAGACTGTACAACGAGGACTGAGGCTGTAGATCCAGGACTCAGACTGTAGAACGAGGACTGAGGCTGTAGACCCAGGACTCAGACTGTAGAACGAGGACTGAGGCTGTAGATCCAGGACTCAGACTGTAGAACGAGGACTGAGGCTGTAGATCCAGGACTCAGACTGTAGAACGAGGACTGAGGCTGTAGATCCAGGACTCAGACTGTAGAACAAGGACTGAGGCTATAGATCCAGGACTCAGACTGTAGAACGAGGACTGAGGCTATAGATCCAGGACTCAGACTGTAGAACAAGGACTGAGGCTATAGATCCAGGACTCAGACTGTAGAACGAGGACTGAGGCTATAGATCCAGGACTCAGACTGTAGAACGAGGACTGAGGCTGTAGATCCAGGACTCAGACTGTAGAACGAGGACTGAGGCTGTAGATCCAGGACTCAGACTGTAGAACGAGGACTGAGGCTGTAGATCCTGGACCTAAGCTACAGAACATGGACAGGTCCGGTGCAGGACCGAAGCACTTCCAGGCGGGTCGGGCAGGGCAGTCCGCAAATAATTTTGCTTTGGCACGTTAAATGACTTTCTTTAAAATTGCATGGCTGTGTTTGCAGCTGGTAATTTTTAATTTGGAAAAACTATATATTACAAGCATAACAAGCGAAAATCCTTCTTTACACTTCATACTTAGCCTGGTCTTATCCATCTGAAAACTCTGGTCCATGATCATTTTTGGGTGTTGTAGGTCGGTGTCGGTGACGTCAAGAGTTTGTGCTGAATTTGCTGGTTGTAGTTTTGTCTGAGAATGCGATACTAAAATAATCTGTTCTGGTTCAATCCAAATATCAAGAAACTGAAGCCGGAGCAAGAGGAATGTTTAGTAAATGTTATTGAAGCAAATATGTTGTGGCTCTACTCCCCACGGGCTCAATCTGCAAAAGGAGTTAACCCCTCCCACCTGTAAACGGAGTCAATCCAGACCTTAGTGCAGTAAAAGCTCTTACTCTTTGATGGAGATTGCGGTGGGAATCTCCGTCCACAGTCGTGCAAACTTGACGGGAGTGACCAGCTCCTGAGGCTCTCGGTCCACGTGAGCGTGAAGCATGAGTCTGCAGAAGGACGCTCGCAGGTCGAAGGGCAGCGTCTCATCCATGATGCACAGAAAGATGAGGTCCACATCCAGCTGTTTGGAGATCTCATGGATGGCCAAGTACTGCCGGTCCAGACACATGCGGGCGAACAGCTTCAACTGGTATCTGGGTCAAATACATATTCAATGTTTTAGTCACAGTAGGATTCTTGGGCTGAGAGCTGATTGGCTGAGAGAGGGTGCGCTTTTCACATTTCTGTCTGAAACAGCTTTGAAAGTTAAGTAGCCCAAAGTATGGGCTATGAGTATGGGCTTTAAAGTATGTAAGATTTTCATGTCTAGTCATCATTAAAGGGCCCTAATCTTTCATCATTAAAGGGCCCTAATCTGTCATCATTAAAGGGCCCTAATCTGTGATCATTAAAGGGCCCTAAACTGTCATCATTATAGGGCCCTAATCTGTCATAATAAAACCTGCTCTTTTCCAATACTTCTTTTCCAATACTTCTAATACAAACAGTAGTTCAGAGATATTTGAATTTCTAAATTACTTTTCCAGCCTCTAAATCTTGTTATTGTTTTCATTTCGATGTCCCGCCCTCCACAGTTTCACCAATCAGAAAGTCTGGTAAAGTACCATGTGGCGCAGAACAAAAAAAGGTCTCGTTATGATTCTCAAATCATTAACGACAAAACATGGAATAAAAGCAGGATTTCTATCAGGGTCTTTGAAAAATGGACACAATTCAAGGCGTACAAAAACTTTTCATCTGACACAAAACTTGCTACGTTCCTAAGGCTTTGATGTTCACAATCTGCTGATACGCTGAAGAAATATGGTTTTATCGTCATCTGCAAGTGGAAAACGGAGATCCATGTTTCGGGATAATTCTTATTATGTTATTTACCATTTATGTTTCATGGTGAAAATGTCATTATTTGCCGTGGACTCAAGTATTCAGAAGCTGCAATGATTTAATTTGTCCACTAGATGTCAGTGTTTTACAGCAGAAAGCCTCGGTGTGTTACAGGGCTTCTTCTGCTCATCACTATCATAGGAAGTGTGAAACAGAAGCCTGTAGGCTCAAACCTTGGTAAAATGTCTTGGTTTTAGTTCTGGGCAGTTTCACATACAGTATATGGGTGTGTTTACAGTATAATTTCAATGAATTTATCTGGACTTTAAAGGTTATATCTCAAAAACAAAAATGACTTTCACAGATTGGGAAAAAGATCAAACACAGACAGATTAAAGAAATAGTGTGGAGAAATCAAAAGGAAAAATTGTCAAATAAATGTTTGGTGAAATGTTAAAACGCAGATCAGGCTCTGATTGGATCATTCAGTGACAATCATTCATGGACAAAATTATCAATAAAAATTTAAATAACCCTGAAAGATGCACCCTGGTGCACACCGGGGTAGTCTTGCACAGTTTTTCCAATGTGGTTTTACTGCAAATGGCAAATAAATGAATCTGAAAACTTGAGAAAAAAACGTTCTAATTAAGGTCTGGTTTCACATTTAATTGGTTTTCTATGAAAGTATCACTTTGTCTCTACTAAAAAAGGAATCTATGAATCAAATGTGGATCTGAAATTTGACTGATGTATAAAACTGTTTTCTTCTGGTTCTACAAATGGACGGAGCAGGGATTTGGAAACATTAAAAACATAATATATCCTCTAATTATTCAAATCACATTTTTAGCCTTTTTTCACACTTTGTACCTTTAGTGTGAACAAACCCATTGCTAGCGTTGGTTGTAGTTAGTTGTAGTTGTAGCCTAATTAGTTCTGCGCCACATGGTACTTTACCAGTGAGATTAGCTCACTGGTAGTTCTGGCGCCCGGATCACAGACTTTCTGATTGGTTCACGGTGGAGGGCGGGACATCGAAATGAAAACAAGATTTAGAGGCAGTAAAAATAATTTTGAAGTTAAAATATCTCTGAACTACTGTTATCAGTTAAAGAAGTATTTGACAGATTAGGGCCCTTTAATGATGACAGATTAGGGCCTCTCATGATGACAGATTAGGGCCCTTTAATGATGACAGATTAGGGCCCTTTAATTATGACAGATTAGGGCCCTTAATGATGACAGATTAGGGGCCTTTAATGATGACAGATTAGGGCCTCTCATGATGACAGATTAGGGCCCTTTAATGATGACAGATTAGGGCCCTTTAATTATGACAGATTAGGGCCCTTAATGATGACAGATTAGGGCCCTTTAATGATGACAGATTAGGGGCCTTTAATGATGACAGATTAGGGCCCTTTAATTATGAAAGATTAGGGCCCTTTAATGATGACAGATTAAGCCCTTTAATGATGACAGATTAGGGCCCTTTAATGATGACAAATTAGGGCCCTTTAATGATGACAGATTAGGGCCCTTAATGATGACAGATTAGGGCCCTTAATGATGACAGATTAGGGCCCTTTAATGATGACAGATTAGGGCCCTTTAATTATGACAGATTAGGGCCCTTAATGATGACAGATTAGGGCCCTTTAATGATGACAGATTAGGGGCCTTTAATGATGACAGATTAGGGCCTCTCATGATGACAGATTAGGGCCCTTTAATGATGACAGATTAGGGCCCTTTAATTATGACAGATTAGGGCCCTTAATGATGACAGATTAGGGCCCTTTAATGATGACAGATTAGGGGCCTTTAATGATGACAGATTAGGGCCCTTTAATTATGAAAGATTAGGGCCCTTTAATGATGACAGATTAAGCCCTTTAATGATGACAGATTAGGGCCCTTTAATGATGACAAATTAGGGCCCTTTAATGATGACAGATTAGGGCCCTTAATGATGACAGATTAGGGCCCTTAATGATGACAGATTAGGGCCCTTTAATGATGACAGATTAGGGCCCTTTAATGATGACAGATTAGGGCCCTTTAATGATGACAGATTAAGCCCTTTAATTATGACAGATTAGGGCCCTTAATGATGACAGATTAGGGCCCTTTAATGATGACAGATTAAGCCCTTTAATGATGACAGATTAAGCCCTTTAATGATAACAGATTAGGGCCCTGTAAGGATGACAGATTAGGGCCCTTTAATGATGAAAGATTAGGGCCCTTTAATAATGACAGATTAGTACCCATAATTATGACAGATTAGGGCCCTTTAATTATGACAGATTAAGCCCTTTAATTATGACAGATTACGGCCCTTTAATGATGACAGATTACGGCCCTTTAATGATGACAGATTAGGGCCCTTTAATGATGACAGATTAAGCCCTTTAATGATGAAAGATTAGGACCCTTTAATGATGACAGATTAAGCCCTTTAATGATGACAGATTACGGCCCTTTAATGATGACAGATTAGGGCCCTTTAATGATGACAGATTAAGCCCTTTAATGATGACAGATTAGGGCCCTTTAATGATGACAGGACATTAAACTCTTACACATTGCTACTTTAGCCGCTCCCATGTTTTTACCTGTAGTAGGTTAGCACGTTGTCGTCGTGAGCGTTTCCCTGTCGCGCCTCCTGAGCTAACTGTCTGATGCTCTTCTCTTGCCGTTCATTCGATTTATCAATCCACATTAACCAAACCTGCACAAAACTCAGAATAAACAACAAACGCAACAAGACCACATTCTTCACGAGATCAGTCCCATTAAAGAGTACCTCATCTTCATCTCCAAAGTCGTCCATGTACTCCCCTGTTCCACCACCAGGGTGCGTCTCCTTCGGGACCCGCCGTCTTTGAATGACAGAAACAAACATTAACTGACAATCTACTGTTTATCAGACTATATATTTTATAAAAAGGACGTTCTGTTAAAGGGATAAAGGAGGATTTTTCCAAATTTTAGAAATGAGCCGCTCTCTCCACTGTTTAAACAAAACTCTCTGGTCTTATTTAGTTCACTTTAGTTTTAAAGTGTCTCTGAAACTGTTGTTTTGTGTTTTAATTGTTATTTTTCTTGATTTATTTTCTGCCTGAGATGTTGCTGCAGTACACTGTTAATGGTTTTACACTGGTCCAGACCAGAGCAGAGAGGATTCATGGTTTTACACTGGTCCAGACCAGAGCAGAGAGGATTCATGGTTTTACACTGGTCCAGACCAGAGCAGAGAGGATTCATGGTTTTACACTGGTCCAGACCAGAGCAGAGAGGATTCATGGTTTTACACTGGTCCAGACCAGAGCAGAGAGGATTCATGGTTTTACACTGGTCCAGACCAGAGCAGAGAGGATTCATAGTTTTACACTGGTCCAGACCAGAGCAGAGAGGATTCATGGTTTTACACTGGTCCAGACCAGAGCAGAGAGGATTCATGGTTTTACACTGGTCCAGACCAGAGCAGAGAGGATTCATGGTTTTACACTGGTCCAGACCAGAGCAGAGAGGATTCATGGTCCAAACCAAGTGGATCAGGTGAAAATCCACTGGAGGAATGCTAACTTTTTGAAGCATTTAGCATTTTACTTTGGACCAGAGCAGAGAAAATGGTCTGAACCAGGATCCACCTCTGCTGCTGAGACCTGAAGGACTGATGTTATTATTACTATTGTTAGATACTTTTAGAATGATATATTTAATTGTTTTGTTTGTTTGGATGGATGTTTCTGCTGCTACTGGACACCTGCATTTCTCCTGCAGGGATCAATAAAGTATCTATCTATCTTATTTGACGAGCACGTATCACCAGAATGACTGACAACTTGGAGGACCAATAGTCTTGACGATCCACCCAGAAGTGGAAAATCCTCCTTTTATACCTTTAACCAAACCAACTTCTGTAGTTAAGAGAAGCTCACTCAGTCTTGATGAGGATATCTTGGTTCTTTGGGTCCAGAACACATTTACAGATGAGCTCCTGGGTCACTGGGATGGCCACATTGATCGACACACATAAGTCCGACAGGTAATCCAGAAACCTGCGACGAAATATACAGAATTATAACAAACAAATGGTATTTATTAAACAACTAAACACTAAATCAACTTTTTTTTAACCCATGAACTGCGCAGTCAGGCTGTTCATGTGGGCGGAGTCAGGCTGTTCATGTGGGTAGAGTCAGGCAGGCTGTTCATGTGGGCGGAGTCAGGCTGTTCATGTGGGTGGAGTCAGGCTGTTCATGTGGGTGGACTCAGGCTGTTCATGTGGGCGGAGTCAGGCTGTTCATGTGGGTGGAGTCAGGCTGTTCATGTGTGCGGAGTCAGGCTGTTCATGTGGGTAGAGTCAGGCTGTTCATGTGAGCGGAGTCAGGCTGTTCATGTGGGCGGAGTCAGGCTGCTCATGTGGGCGGAGTCAGGCTGTTCATGTGGGCGGAGTCAGGCTGCTCATGTGGGCGGAGTCAGGCTGTTCATGTGAGCGGAGTCAGGCTGTTCATGCGGGTGGAGTCAGGCTGTTCATGTGAGCGGAGTCAGGCTGTTCATGTGGGCGGAGTCAGGCTGTTCATGTGGGCGGAGTCAGGCTGTTCATGTGAGCGGAGTCAGCCTGTTCATGTGGGCGGAGTCAGGCTGTTCATGTGGGCGGAGTCAGGCTGTTCATGTGAGCGGAGTCAGGCTGTTCATGTGGGCGGAGTCAGGCTGTTCATGTGAGCGGAGTCAGGCTGTTCATGTGAGCGGAGTCAGCCTGTTCATGTGGGCGGAGTCAGGCTGTTCATGTGGGCGGAGTCAAGCTGTTCATGTGGGCGGAGACAGGCTGTTCATGTGAGCGGAGTCAGGCTGTCCATGTGGGCGGAGTCAGTCTGTTCATGTGGGCGGAGTTAGTCTGTTCATGTGGGCGGAGTCACGCTGTTCATGTGGGCGGAGTCAGTCTGTTCATGTGGGCGGAGTCAGGCTGTTCATGTGGGCGGAGTCAGGCTGTTCATGTGGGCGGAGTCAGGCTGTTCATGTGGGCGGAGTCAGGCTGTTCATGTGTGCGGAGTCAGGCTGTTCATGTGGGCGGAGTCAGGCTGTTCATGTGTGCGGAGTCAGGCTGTTCATGTGGGTAGAGTCAGGCAGGCTGTTCATGTGAGCGGAGTCAGGCTGTTCATGTGGGCGGAGTCAGGCTGTTTCATGCGGGCGGAGTCAGGCTGTTCATGTGAGCGGAGTCAGGCTGTTCATGTGGGCGGAGTCAGGCTGTTCATGTGGGCGGAGTCAGGCTGTTCATGCGGATGGAGTCAGGCTGTTCATGTGGGTAGAGTCAGGCTGTTCATGTGGGCGGAGTCAGGCTGTTCATGTGGGCGGAGTCAGGCTGTTCATGTGGGCGGAGTCAGGCTGTTCATGTGAGCGGAGTCAGGCTGTTCATGTGGGCGGAGTCAGGCTGTTCATGTGAGCGGAGTCAGGCTGTTCATATGGGCGGAGTCAGGCTGTTCATGTGTGCGGAGTCAGGCTGTTCATGTGGGTGGAGTCAGGCTGTTCATGTGGGCGGAGTCAGGCTGTTCATGTGAGCGGAGTCAGGCTGTTCATGTGGGTGGAGTCAGGCTGTTCATGTGGGCGGAGTCAGGCTGTTCATGTGGGTGGAGTCAGGCTGTTCATATGGGCGGAGTCAGGCTGTTCATGTGGGCGGAGTCAGGCTGTTCATGTGAGCGGAGTCAGGCTGTTCATGTGGGTGGAGTCAGGCTGTTCATGTGGGCGGAGTCAGGCTGTTCATGTGGGCGGAGTCAGGCTGTTCATGTGGGTGGAGTCAGGCTGTTCATGTGGGTGGAGTCAGGCTTGGCACTGAGGCTTAGTTTACAAACATACAAAATTGTTGTAGTTAGTTCAAAACTTTTTTGAACTGTTGTAACTAGTTCAAAACCAAAATCTCTCAAACTAATTTCATACATTCCTTTATCTTTTTATTTCCTGAAAATCTTTCCTAAATTGAACAGTTTCTCTCAGGTGAGTTTCAGCTTCACTCATGACGAGGTTTGTGTGTTTTATTGTTTACATTTGTCACAGTTCTACCATAATTATAGTCTATATGTTTGTTCTACATAAATACTGTAAGACATACAGTACACACATATACTGTAAATACACACACACATACTGTAAATACACACACACACACATACTGTAAATACACACATACTGTAAATACACACATATACACACATACTGTAAATACACACATATACACACATACTGTAAATACACACATATACACACATACTGTAAATACATACACACACATACTGCAAACACACACATACTGTAAATACACACATACACACACATACTGTAAATACACACACACACACACACACACACACATACTGTAAATACACACACACACACACATACTGTAAATACACACACACACACACATACTGTAAATACACACACACACACATACTGTAAATACACACACACACACATACTGTAAATACACATACACACACATACTGTAAATACACACACACACAAACAGTACATACAAATGTGTCTTTTACTCTCACTAAATACAGTCGTGTGTAACTGTAGTTTTCAGCTGTACAGTGTACAGTTGACAGCAAAAGTGACTTTTGCAGGTTTTCCACGAGGTTTTGCAGTTTGCACTAATTGTTCTGAGAAATGCGCAAACTGTTGTGCAGATGTGAAGAATGACACAGAGAGAAACTAAGTAGCATATTTATTTTAATGTAATGTAAATTTAAACATTAAATTGCGTTGCTCGTTTGTTTTCTTTTAATTAACTTTATTATTATCATTATTATTTTTTAACTAAAGTCAGCATGACACTAGATTTAACTCATTTTAACTAAGCAGATCCTCCCACTCTCCTGAAGAAGACAAAGCCTGTGATAATGGCCTTATTTACAGAACAAAGTTGGCCGTTCACAGGTGATCTAGTTTGTTAGCTAAAATCCTTGGAGTCTTTTGGCACCGTGGTGGGCTCTTTAGGTAGAAGTGCCAAATAGCACCTCCATGGGTCTTTTAGTGTTAAGCTAAACTCGTCTTTCTCACCTGGGCTCTCGGTTCCTTCGGACCAGACTGACAAAGGTCTCCACCTCAGTCTTGGTGATGTGCTTCTCCAGGAGTTTTCTGTTGTTGTGCAGCAGCGCCGTGATGGTGTCTTCTGCTAAAATGTCGTATCCGATCTGACTCTGCATCACTCCAAACTGCTTTGCAATGTGCTCCTGCAGAGGGGTCAGAAACAGATCCGGGTTAAGACTTGGCTTGGATCATGGATTAGACCAGAGGTGTCCAAACTTTTCAGTAAGAGGACCGGTTTAGTTCACCAGACTAGTCCAGGGCCCACATTACGGACTGAAAAACTGTCTGGACTGGCATCGGGCTGTACTGAGCTTTATGATGATGTATAACAGAGCTGAAGTTGGCTGAATGACACATGTTTACCATCTACAGCCACATTAGCATCAATAACAGAAGTGACACAATCAAAAACCACCTCAGTACGTTCTGGGCTTTAGAACAAGGTCTTTATGGGCTGAGCTGAAGTTGGATGGATGACACAGTGAACTTGTGTTTATGATCTCACAGAATACTTTGTGTTAGCGATAGCCTGGACTTATCCATCACTCGGCTCGATCATCATCTCCTGCATGTAACGTCTGGGTCCGGTCCCTGTGTTTGAGATTACAATCTGTTGAATTCCATCTGACCAATCAGAGAGCGCGGAAGGCGGGTGTTGTAGTTATTTGTGGCTGACGACTAGAGTTTGTGTTGAACGGGCAGGTTGTAGTTTGGCGAAGAATGCGATAGTAAAATAGTCTGGTCTGGTTCTATCAAGAAACTGAAGCCGGAGCAAGAGGAATGTTTAGCAAATGTAATCGCTGCAAAGATTGTGGCTCTACTCCCCACGGGCTCCGTTAGCGGCAAAGGAGATGGCTAAAGCTAGGCGAACTGCTAAATGCTAACGACTCACTCGGGCTCATTACATACATCACAGTAAACTCAGATCCAATGGTTTCAATCTGCCCCTCCCACCTGTTAACGGAGTCAATGGAGCAAACCCAGTGTGTGGTACTATGGTGTGGTACAACCAGGCTAGGTTAGCGAGGCAGAGGGCCATATACAATGACACTGAGGGCCGCAATTAGCCCCCAGGCCTGAGTTTAGACTGTTTTAGGACCGGGGACAGACCTGGTTCTTGCGGTAGTCGTCCTGTGAGTGTCTGAGGACTCGGTAGCACAGTCGGAGCATGTACTGATACGGCACGTTCTTCTGGTCACATAGTTCCTCCAGACGCAGCAGAGGACCCTCCCCTTCGCCCCGGTCTTTAAACGGGGCCTTTAAGAGTCCAAAGACCTAGAGAAAGGAGTTGGGTGTAAGTAAATAAAAACAGGATTGTAGTCAGTTTGTTGGAGGAGGGTAGGAACCTGTTTGAGGATGTTCTGCTCTCTCATCAGCTTCTGCCGCTCTCGGTTCGGTTTGGTCATGAGCACATCCAGAACCGGCTGTCCGCTGTTCAGAACGTCAGCCACAAAGAAGACAAGGTCCTCCAAAAGCTTCACCGCAAACCTGATAGAACCACAAGAAAAGGCGGGTTTTTATGTATAGCACGAGTCATACACACGGCAACTCAAAGTGCTGAACAAAATCAGAAAGCATTAAAATCATAAATAATCACAGAACATTAAAAAGAAAGCTAATAATATAAAATCCCTCAGTTGTCCCTAAACAGAACTGTCTTTAACCTGGTTTTAAACATTGTCAGAGAGGAGGCCTGTCTCACATCTTCAGGAAGACTGTTCCAGATTTTAGCAGCATGAATCTGAAAAGCAGCCTCCCCATGTTTAGTTCTGACTCTGGGCACTAACAGGAGTCCAGTCCCTGTGCTCCTCAGAGTCCCAGCAGGAGGCCAGTCCCTGTGCTCCTCAGAGTCCCAGCAGGAGTCCAGTCCCTGTGCTCCTGAGAGTCCCAGCAGGAGGCCAGTCCCTGTGCTCCTCAGAGTCCCAGCAGGAGGCCAGTCTGCTGCCTCCTGACCCTGATCCTGACTCCTCTTGACCCCTACCTCCTCCTGACCCCTGCCGCCTCCTGACCCTGACTCCTCTTGACCCCTACCTCCTCCTGACCCTGCCTCCTCCTGACCCCTACCTCCTCCTGACCCTGACCCTGCCTCCTCCTGACCCTGCCTCCTCCTGACCCCTGCCTCCTCCTGACCCCTGCCTCCTCCTGACCCTGCCTCCTCCTGACCCCTGCCTCCTCCACACCCTGCCGCATCCTGCCCGCCTCCTCACCTCCTGTCGTTGGGGCTGATGAAGCCCTGGTTGAACTGCTCGACCACGGCACTCAACATGGCCGAGGCGTCGTTGGCGAAGTCCAAGTCTCGAATCTCCATCACAGGAACGGACACGATGGCGAAGGCCTCTTTGTCCTCTTTGGTCGGACATGTCCCCAACTGAAATAACAAGTCATATCATACAGTAAAAAGTAAAAGTAAAAGTATGAATATTTGTTACCATTAATCTGATTGGCCGCTCCTCGTCGATGTCAATGGGAACGTTGGTGCTCTGAATCCACGTGTTTGTGCACAAGTGTCTCAGGCGCACGTACGAATTTCTATTAGGAACAAGTTATCAATGTTTTTGTTAATAAAACACATCACAGGTACAGGACAGTGTGTAAACCAGGTGTGTAAACCAGGTGGTCAGACAGACACCATGAAGGATCCCCTGCTTTCTCTCATGAATTTTAACATAAATATCATAAATATTACGGCCATGTCCATTGTCCATAAGAATACTTCAGTGTTAAACTTTATGGTCAACAAAATAAACAAATATGAGTTTAAAAAATGCATGGACCGTGACTGTCGCCCCCTGCAGGACACTCTGTCTGCTCTGGAGAGTAGCTTCAGTGACAGACTTATCCACCCTCTCTGTGTGAAGGAGAGGTTACACAGGCCCTTCCTCCCTGCTGTCAGACTGTACAACGAGAACTGCTGAGTCACTGATAATAATGCACTAGTCACTTCACCTGTTGTTTTTATTACTGCATTATTACACATCCATCTGATACTTCTGCCATTCACTAGTCACTTTACTGCTGATCCTACTGATACTGCTGATACTGCAAATACTGATACTGATGATACCTCTGATACTGCTGATATACTGTAGATGATACTGATGATACTGCTGATACCTATGATACTGCTGACATAGATGATACTGCTGATACTGCTGATACTGAATATACTGCTGATACTTCTGATACTGCTGATACTGATGATACTACTGATACTGCTGGCACTGCTGGTACTACAAATACTGATACTGATGATTCTGCTGATACTGCTGATACTGATGATACCTCTGATACTACTGATACTGCTGATACTGATGATACTGATGATACTGATGATACTGCTGATACTGATGATACTGATGATACTGATGATACCTCTGATACTGATGATACTGCTGATACTGCTGATACTGATGATACTGCTGACACTGCTGATACTGCTGACACTGCTGATACTGATGATACTACTGATACTGCTGATACCTATGATGATACTGATGATACTGATGATACTGCTGATACTGATGATTCTGCTGATACTGCTGACACTGCTGATACTGATGATACTGATGATACTGCTGATACTGCTGATACTGGTGATTCTGATGATACTGCTGATACTGCTGATACTGATGATACTGCTGATACTGATGATACTGCTGACACTGCTGATACTGCTGATACTGCTGATACTGCTGATACTACTGATACTGCTGATACTGCTGATACTGATGATACTGCTGACACTGCTGATACTGATGATACTGCTGGTACTGCAAATACTGATACTGATGATTCTGCTGATACTGCTGATACCTCTGATACTGCTGATACTGCAAATACTGATACTGATGATTCTGCTGATACTGATGATACCTCTGATACTGCTGATATACTGTAGATGATACTGATGAAACTGCTGATACCTATGATGATACTGATGATACTGATGACACTGCTGATACTGATGATACTGCTCATACTGCTGATACTGCTGACACTGCTGACACTGGTGATTCTGATGATACTGCTGACACTGATGATACTGCTGATACTGCTGATACTGATGATACTACTGATACTGCTGACACTGCTGATACTGATGATACCTCTGATACTGATGATACTGCTGATACTGATGATACTGCTGATACTGCTGATACTGATGATACTGCTGATACTGATGATACTGCTGATACTTCTGATACTGCTGATACTGAATATACTGCTGATACTTCTGATACTGCTGATACTGATGATACTACTGATACTGATGATACTGCTGATACTGCTGATACTACTGATACTGCTGATACTACTGATACTGCTGATACTACTGATACTGCTGATACTGCTGACACTGCTGATACTGATGATACTGCTGATACTGCTGACACTGCTGATACTGATGATACTGCTGATACTGATGATACTACTGATACTGCTGATACTGCTGACACTGCTGATACTGATGATACTGCTGGTACTGCAAATACTGATACTGATGATTCTGCTGATACTGATGATACCTCTGATACTGCTGATATACTGTAGATGATACTGATGATACTGCTGATACCTATGATACTACTGATGATACTGATGATACTGCTGATACTGCTGACACTGCTGATACTGATGATACCACTGATGATACTGCTGATACTGATGATACTGATGACCCTACTGATGATACTGATGATACTGCTGATACTGATCATACTGCCCCCTAGTTTTATAATCGGCCCGTGACAGCCCTGGTCTAGTATCTTAAAGTGATGGAGTCTGTTTGATGTGTGCAACAATGACACTGATATTTCTCCAATAAAAGAATCTCTGATCTTATGTTGTGATAAAAGAATCTCTGATCTTATGTTGTGATAAAAGAATCTCTGATCTTATGTTGTGACAAAAGAATCTCTGATCTTATGTTGTGATAAAAGAATCTCTGATCTTATGTTGTGATAAAATAATCTCTGATCTTATGTTGTGATAAAAGAATCTCTGATCTTATGTTGTGATAAAAGAATCTCTGATCTTATGTTGTGATAAAAGAATCTCTGATCTTATGTTGTGATAAAAGAATCTCTGATCTTATGTTGTGATAAAAGAATCTCTGATCTTATGTTGTGATAAAAGAATCTCTGATCTTATGTTGTGATAAAAGAATCTCTGATCTTATGTTGTGATAAAAGAATCTCTGATCTTGTTGTGATAAAAGAATCTCTGATCTTATGTTGTGACAAAAGAATCTCTGATCTTATGTTGTGATAAAAAGAATCTCTGATCTTATGTTGTGATAAAAGAATCTCTGATCTTATGTTGTGACAAAAGAATCTCTGATCTTATGTTGTGATAAAAGAATCTCTGATCTTATGTTGTGATAAAAGAATCTCTGATCTTATGTTGTGATAAAAGAATCTCTGATCTTATGTTGTGACAAAAGAATCTCTGATCTTATGTTGTGATAAAAGAATCTCTGATCTTATGTTGTGATAAAAGAATCTCTGATCTTATGTTGTGATAAAAGAATCTCTGATCTTATGTTGTGATAAAAGAATCTCTGATCTTATCTCTCTGATCTTATGTTGTGATAAAAGAATCTCTGATCTTATGTTGTGATAAAAGAATCTCTGATCTTATGTTGTGATAAAAAGAATCTCTGATCTTATGTTGTGATCTAAAAAGAATCTCTGATCTTATGTTGTGAAAAAGAATCTCTGATCTTATGTTGTGTAAAAGAATCTCTGATCTTATGTTGTGATAAAAGAATCTCTGATCTTATGTTGTGATAAAAGAATCTCTGATCTTATGTTGTGATAAAAGAATCTCTGATCTTATGTTGTGATAAAAGAATCTCTGATCTTATGTTGTGACAAAAGAATCTCTGATCTTATGTTGTGATAAAAGAATCTTTGATCTTATGTTGTGCCTTTGAAGTCTGATGTAACCAGTGAAGACCTGGGGACGAAGGAGTCGGTCTTCTGCAGCGTGGTCGGGTCCAGCTCAAACAAAGAAGCGATGTCGTTCCCGTGAGGAACCGCCACCAGTTTGTACTTGATCCTCTCTCCGTGAGAACGCTTGTTACTGCGGCCGCCGTCCATCTGCGGCGACAACACAACACACACAACACTGAAGTAACAACACACACAACACACACACAACTCTGAAGAGCCATCTATAAAACACTGAAGTCACAACACACACAACAACTGAAGTAACAACACACACAACACACACACAACTCTGAAGATCAATCTATACAACACTGAAGTCACAACACACACAACACTGAAGTAACAACACATACACAACTCTGAAGAGCCATCTATACAACACTGAAGTCACAACACACACAACAACTGAAGTCACAACACACACAACACTGAAGACACAACACACACAACACTGAAGACACAACACACACAACACTGAAAACACAACACACACAACTCTGAAGATCAATCTATACAACACTGAAGTCACAACACACACAACACTGAAGTAACAACACACACACAACTCTGAAGATCAATCTATACAACACTGAAGTCACAACACACACGACAACTGAAGACACAACACACACACAACACTGAAGATCAATCTATACAACACTGAAGTCAAAACACACACAACACACACAACTCTGAAGATCAATCTATACAACACTGAAGTCACAACACACACAGCACTGAAGTCACGACACACACAACAACTGAAGACACAACACACACAACAACTGAAGACACAACACACACAACTCTGAAGATCAATCTATACAACACTGAAGACACAACACACACAACTCTGAAGATCAATCTATACAACACTGAAGTCACAACACACACAACAACTGAAGTCACAACACACACAACAACTGAAGACACAACACACACAACACTGAAGACACAACACACACAGCACTGAAGTCACAACACACACAACAACTGAAGACACAACGCACACAACAACTGAAGTCACAACACACACAACAACTGAAGTCACAACACACACAACTCTGAAGATCAATCTATACAACACTGAAGTAACAACACACACAACACTGAAGTCACAACACACACAACACTGAAGACACAACACACACAACACTGAAGACACAACACACACAACAACTGAAGTCACAACACACACAACACTGAAGACACAACACACACAACAACTGAAGTCACAACACACACAACACTGAAGACACAACACACACAACAACTGAAGACACAACACACACAACAACTGAAGACACAACACACACAACAACTGAAGACACAACACACACAACAACTGAAGTCACAACACACACAACAACTGAAGACACAACACACACAACAACTGAAGACACAAAACACACAACAACTGAAGTCACAACACACACAACACTGAAGTAATAACACACAACACTGAAGATCCATCTATACAACACTGAAGACACAACACACACAACAACTGAAGACACAACACACACAACAACTGAAGACACAACACACACAACAACTGAAGTCACAACACACACAACAACTGAAGTCACAACACACACAACAACTGAAGACACACAACTCTGAAGATCCATCTATACAACACTGAAGACACAACACACACAACAACTGAAGACACAACACACACAACAACTGAAGACACAACACACACAACAACTGAAGACACACAACACTGAAGATCCATCTATACAACACTGAAGACACAACACACACAACAACTGAAGACACAACACACACAACAACTGAAGACACAACACACACAACAACTGAAGACACAACACACACAACAACTGAAGACACAAAACACACAACAACTGAAGTCACAACACACACAACACTGAAGTAATAACACACAACACTGAAGATCCATCTATACAACACTGAAGACACAACACACACAACAACTGAAGACACAACACACACAACAACTGAAGACACAACACACACAACAACTGAAGTCACAACACACACAACAACTGAAGTCACAACACACACAACAACTGAAGACACAACACACACAACAACTGAAGACACAACACACACAACAACTGAAGTCACAACACACACAACAACTGAAGACACAACACACACAACAACTGAAGTCACAACACACACAACAACTGAAGTCACAACACACACAACACTGAAGACACAACACACACAACAACTGAAGACACAACACACACAACAACTGAAGACACAACACACACAACAACTGAAGTCACAACACACACAACAACTGAAGACACAACACACACAACAACTGAAGTCACAACACACACAACAACTGAAGACACAACACACACAACAACTGAAGACACAACACACACAACAGCTGAAGACACAACACACACAACAACTGAAGTCACAACACACACAACAACTGAAGACACAACACACACAACAACTGAAGACACAACACACACAACAGCTGAAGACACAACACACACAACAACTGAAGTCACAACACACACAACAACTGAAGTCACAACACACACAACACTGAAGTCACAACACACACAACAACTGAAGACACAACACACACAACAGCTGAAGTCACAAAACACACAACACTGAAGACACAAAACTCACAACAACTGAAGACACAACACACACAACAACTGAAGTCACAACACACACACAACACTGAAGACACAACACACACAACAACTGAAGACACAACACACACAACAGCTGAAGACACAACACACACAACAACTGAAGTCACAACACACACAACAACTGAAGACACAACACACACAACAACTGAAGACACAACACACACAACAGCTGAAGACACAACACACACAACAACTGAAGTCACAACACACACAACAACTGAAGTCACAACACACACAACACTGAAGTCACAACACACACAACAACTGAAGACACAACACACACAACAGCTGAAGTCACAACACACACAACACTGAAGACACAAAACACACAACAACTGAAGACACAACACACACAACAACTGAAGTCACAACACACACACAACACTGAAGACACACAACTCTGAAGATCCATCTATACAACACTGAAGTCACAACACACACACAACACTGAAGACACACAACTCTGAAGATCAATCTATACAACACTGAAGTCACAACACACACACAACACTGAAGACACACAACTCTGAAGATCCATCTATACAACACTGAAGTCACAACACACACACAACACTGAAGACACACAACTCTGAAGATCCATCTATACAACATTTAAACCTAGATTTAGATGTATTTAGATACATTTAGCCAAATTTGAGCATTTTTTTGTCTTTAATTCTGTCATCTTTTGCAGTGTGAATTGTTTACGGAGCTGGCGTCTCACAACATGGATCGCACATGTGAACGTGGCGTGACCATAGAATGATAGAACCAGGAAGTGCGGAAGAACGAGACTTTCTTTTGTTTGTTTCTCTGAGTAAGCAGAAACCGGAAACAAAGACACAGAAGTTTCAGGTTAGCCTCCGCCGCTTGTTTACCTCAGCTGTCGGTGCTAACCACAGACCTGGGGCTTTTCTCAAGGAAGTGGGGGTCAGTGGTCCGCTGTGATTGGTCACAATCTGGACCCGAAACACATTCTCTTCCTTGTTTCATCAAAACTCGATCTAAAATATAATGTCACGCCGGCACAAATCTGCGCTACTTTTTCTTCAAAAGGACGTATATCCCAATGCACTACATGGACATGGATAGCATTTTCGTAATTAATACGAAAATAAAGTCAGTTAGTGCAGCTTTAATGCAGCTTTAAAACAAGATTTGTAAATGGAAGAAAACGTTTAGTCTTATTTCAAAGGCTGCTGCAATGTTTTATCTATTCTAATTGTGGGGCGACAGTACTGTAGCTCAGTTGGTAGAGCATTGGCCTTAAGCCCAGAAGGTCGTGGGTTCCCACCTCTGCACCTTCTCCACTGACTCCCACTGATGACTGCTGTCGTTGTGTCCTTGGGCAAGACACTTAACCCCACTTTGCCCAAAGCCCCCACTGAAAGATCAAGGCTATGCTCACACTCAGAGCAGCCGTCCTCCTGTGGACTCACCACCTGCAGAGGGTCAGTGAGGGGCTGGTGCTATGAGACTTGGGTGGCATCTTTGACTGCCACCCCCCTGACCCAGAAATGGATTAAAGGGAAGAAAATGGATGGATGGATGGAATGGGCTCGAATCAAGAAAAAACCCTCTTGATTCCAGCTTTTGTTATCTTATATTTACTCCTTTTTGCAGTGCTGTGGTTTGATGAGGCCATGACAGAGGCAGGGTCAGGAGGAGACAGGGTCAGGAGGAGGCGGTCAGGAGGAGGCAGGGTCAGGAGGAGGCGGTCAGGAGGAGGCAGGGTCAGGAGGAGGCAGGGTCAGGAGGAGGCAGGGTCAGGAGGAGGCGGTCAGGAGGAGGCAGGGTCAGGAGGAGGCAGGGTCAGGAGGAGGCGGTCAGGAGGAGGCAGGGTCAGGAGGAGGCAGGGTCAGGAGGAGGCAGGGTCAGGAGGAGGCGGTCAGGAGGAGGCAGGGTCAGGAGGAGGCAGGGTCAGGAGGAGGCGGTCAGGAGGAGGCGGTCAGGAGGAGACAGGGTCAGGAGGAGGCAGGGTCAGGAGGAGGCGGTCAGGAGGAGGCGGTCAGGAGGAGGCAGGGTCAGGAGGAGGCGGTCAGGAGGAGGCAGGGTCAGGAGGAGGCAGGGTCAGGAGGAGGCAGGGTCAGGAGGAGGCGGTCAGGAGGAGGCAGGGTCAGGAGGAGGCGGTCAGGAGGAGGCAGGGTCAGGAGGAGGCAGGGTCAGGAGGAGACAGGGTCAGGAGGAGGCGGTCAGGAGGAGGCGGTCAGGAGGAGGCAGGGTCAGGAGGAGACAGGGTCAGGAGGAGGCGGTCAGGAGGAGGCGGTCAGGAGGAGACAGGGTCAGGAGGAGGCAGGGTCAGGAGGAGGCGGTCAGGAGGAGGCGGTCAGGAGGAGGCGGTCAGGAGGAGGCGGTCAGGAGGAGGCGGTCAGGAGGAGGCAGGGTCAGGAGGAGGCAGGGTCAGGAGGAGGCGGTCAGGAGGAGGCGGTCAGGAGGAGGCAGGGTCAGGAGGAGGCAGGGTCAGGAGGAGGCGGTCAGGAGGAGGCGGTCAGGAGGAGGCAGGGTCAGGAGGAGGCGGTCAGGAGGAGGCAGGGTCAGGAGGAGGCGGTCAGGAGGAGGCAGGGTCAGGAGGAGGCGGTCAGGAGGAGGCAGGGTCAGGAGGAGGCAGGGTCAGGAGGAGGCGGTCAGGAGGAGGCGGTCAGGAGGAGGCGGTCAGGAGGAGGCAGGGTCAGGAGGAGGCGGTCAGGAGGAGGCGGTCAGGAGGAGGCGGTCAGGAGGAGGCAGGGTCAGGAGGAGGCGGTCAGGAGGAGGCGGTCAGGAGGAGGCGGTCAGGAGGAGGCAGGTCAGGAGGAGGCGGTCAGGAGGAGGCAGGGTCAGGAGGAGGCAGGGTCAGGAGGAGGCAGGGTCAGGAGGAGGCAGGGTCAGGAGGAGGCAGGGTCAGGAGGAGGCAGGGTCAGGAGGAGGCGGTCAGGAGGAGGCGGTCAGGAGGAGGCAGGGTCAGGAGGAGGCGGTCAGGAGGAGGCGGTCAGGAGGAGGCAGGGTCAGGAGGAGGCGGTCAGGAGGAGGCAGGGTCAGGAGGAGGCAGGGTCAGGAGGAGGCGGTCAGGAGGAGGCAGGGTCAGGAGGAGGCAGGGTCAGGAGGAGGCGGTCAGGAGGAGGCGGTCAGGAGGAGGCAGGGTCAGGAGGAGGCAGAGGGTCAGGAGGAGGCGGGTCAGGAGGAGGCGGTCGGTCAGGAGGGAGGCAGGGTCAGGAGGAGGCAGGGTCAGGAGGAGGCGGTCAGGAGGAGGCGGTCAGGAGGAGGCAGGGTCAGGAGGAGGCGGTCAGGAGGAGGCGGTCAGGAGGAGGCGGTCAGGAGGAGGCGGTCAGGAGGAGGCGGTCAGGAGGAGGCGGTCAGGAGGAGGCGGTCAGGAGGAGGCAGGTCAGGAGGAGGCGGTCAGGAGGAGGCGGTCAGGAGGAGGCGGTCAGGAGGAGGCAGGGTCAGGAGGAGGCAGGGTCAGGAGGAGGCGGTCAGGAGGAGGCGGTCAGGAGGAGGCGGTCAGGAGGAGGCAGGGTCAGGAGGAGGCGGTCAGGAGGAGGCGGTCAGGAGGAGGCGGTCAGGAGGAGGCAGGGTCAGGAGGAGGCGGTCAGGAGGAGGCGGTCAGGAGGAGGCAGGGTCAGGAGGAGGCGGTCAGGAGGAGGCGGTCAGGAGGAGGCAGGGTCAGGAGGAGGCAGGGTCAGGAGGAGGCGGTCAGGAGGCGGTCAGGAGGGGCGGTCAGGAGGAGGCGGTCAGGAGGAGGCGGTCAGGAGGAGGCAGGGTCAGGAGGAGGCGGGTCAGGAGGAGGCGGTCAGGAGGAGGCAGGGTCAGGAGGAGGCAGGGTCAGGAGGAGGCGGTCAGGAGGAGGCGGTCAGGAGGAGGCGGTCAGGAGGAGGCAGGGTCAGGAGGAGGCGGTCAGGAGGAGGCGGTCAGGAGGAGGAGAGGCGGTCAGGAGGAGGCGGTCAGGAGGAGGCGGTCAGGAGGAGGCAGGGTCAGGAGGAGGCGGTCAGGAGGAGGCGGTCAGGAGGAGGCAGGGTCAGGAGGAGGCAGGGTCAGGAGGAGGCGGTCAGGAGGAGGCAGGGTCAGGAGGAGGCGGTCAGGAGGAGGCAGGGTCAGGAGGAGGCGGTCAGGAGGAGGCAGGGTCAGGAGGAGGCGGTCAGGAGGAGGCAGGGTCAGGAGGAGGCGGTCAGGAGGAGGCGGTCAGGAGGAGGCGGTCAGGAGGAGGCGGTCAGGAGGAGGCGGTCAGGAGGAGGCAGGCGGTCAGGAGGAGGCGGGTCAGGAGGAGGCAGGGTCAGGAGGAGGCAGGGTCAGGAGGAGGGGTCAGGAGGAGGCGGTCAGGAGGAGGCAGGGTCAGGAGGAGGCGGTCAGGAGGAGGCGGTCAGGAGGAGGCAGGGTCAGGAGGAGGCGGTCAGGAGGAGGCGGTCAGGAGGAGGCAGGGTCAGGAGGAGGCGGTCAGGAGGAGGCGGTCAGGAGGAGGCAGGGTCAGGAGGAGGCAGGGTCAGGAGGAGGCAGGGTCAGGAGGAGGCAGGTCAGGAGGGCGGTCAGGAGGAGGCAGGTCAGGAGGAGGCAGGGTCAGGAGGAGGCGGTCAGGAGGAGGCGGTCAGGAGGAGGCGGTCAGGAGGAGGCGGTCAGGAGGAGGCGGGTCAGGAGGAGGCGGGTCAGGAGGAGGCGGTCAGGAGGAGGCAGGTCAGGAGGAGGCAGGGTCAGGAGGAGGCGGTCAGGAGGAGGCAGGGTCAGGAGGAGGCGGTCAGGAGGAGGCGGTCAGGAGGAGGCAGGGTCAGGAGGAGGCGGTCAGGAGGAGGCGGTCAGGAGGAGGCAGGGTCAGGAGGAGGCGGTCAGGAGGAGGCGGTCAGGAGGAGGCAGGGTCAGGAGGAGGCGGTCAGGAGGAGGCAGGGTCAGGAGGAGGCGGTCAGGAGGAGGCGGTCAGGAGGAGGCAGGTCAGGAGGAGGCGGTCAGGAGGAGGCGGTCAGGAGGAGGCGGTCAGGAGGAGGCGGTCAGGAGGAGGCGGTCAGGAGGAGGCGGTCAGGAGGAGGCGGTCAGGAGGAGGCGGTCAGGAGGAGGCGGGTCAGGAGGAGGCGGGTCAGGAGGAGGCAGGTCAGGAGGAGGCAGGGTCAGGAGGAGGCGGTCAGGAGGAGGCAGGGTCAGGAGGAGGCGGTCAGGAGGAGGCAGGGTCAGGAGGAGGCAGGGTCAGGAGGAGGCAGGGTCAGGAGGAGGCGGGTCAGGAGGAGGCAGGGTCAGGGAGGAGGAGGTCAGGAGGAGGCAGGGTCAGGGGCGGTCAGGAGGAGGCAGGTCAGGAGGAGGCAGGAGGAGGAGGCGGTCAGGAGGAGGCGGTCAGGAGGAGGCGGGTCAGGAGGAGGCGGCAGGAGGAGGCGGTCAGGAGGAGGCAGGGTCAGGAGGAGGCGGTCAGGAGGAGGCGGTCAGGAGGAGGCGGTCAGGAGGAGGCAGGGTCAGGAGGAGGCGGTCAGGAGGAGGCGGTCAGGAGGAGGCGGTCAGGAGGAGGCAGGGTCAGGAGGAGGCGGGTCAGGAGGAGGCGGTCAGGAGGAGGCAGGGTCAGGAGGAGGCAGGGTCAGGAGGAGGCGGTCAGGAGGAGGCAGGTCAGGAGGAGGCGGTCAGGAGGAGGCGGTCAGGAGGAGGCGGTCAGGAGGAGGCGGTCAGGAGGAGGCGGTCAGGAGGAGGCAGGGGTCAGGAGGAGGCGGTCAGGAGGAGGCGGTCAGGAGGAGGCAGGGTCAGGAGGAGGCGGTCAGGAGGAGGAGCGGTCAGGAGGAGGCAGGGTCAGGAGGAGGCGGTCAGGAGAGGCAGGGTCAGGAGGAGGCGGTCAGGAGGAGGCGGGTCAGGAGGAGGCGGTCAGGAGGAGGCGTCAGGAGGGGAGGAGCGGTCAGGAGGAGGCAGGTCAGGAGGAGGCAGGGTCAGGAGGAGGCGGGTCAGGAGGAGGCGGTCAGGAGGAGGCAGGTCAGGAGAGGCGGTCAGGAGGAGGCGGTCAGGAGGAGGCAGGTCAGGAGGAGGCGGGTCAGGAGGAGGCGGTCAGGAGGAGGCGGTCAGGAGGAGGCAGGTCAGGAGAGAGGCGGTCAGGAGGAGGCGGTCAGGAGGAGGCGGTCAGGAGGAGGCGGTCAGGAGGAGGCAGGGTCAGGAGGAGGCGGTCAGGAGGAGGCGGTCAGGAGGAGGCGGTCAGGAGGAGGCGGTCAGGAGGAGGCGGTCAGGAGAGGCGTCAGGGCAGGAGGAGGCGGTCAGGAGGAGGCGGTCAGGAGGAGGCAGGTCAGGAGGAGGCGGTCAGGAGGAGGCAGGTCAGGAGGAGGAGGCGGGTCAGGAGGAGGCGGTCAGGAGGAGGCGGTCAGGAGGAGGCGGTCAGGAGGCAGGAGGAGCAGGGTCAGGAGGAGGCGGTCAGGAGGAGGCGGTCAGGAGGAGGCGGTCAGGAGGAGGCGGGTCAGGAGGAGGCAGGTCAGGAGGAGGCGGTCAGGAGGAGGCGGTCAGGAGGAGGCAGGGTCAGGAGGAGGCGGGGAGGCGGTCAGGAGGAGGCGGTCAGGAGGAGGCAGGGTCAGGAGGAGGCAGGTCAGGAGGAGGCGGTCGTAGGAGGAGGCAGGGTCAGGAGGAGGCGGTCAGGGAGGCGGTCAGGAGGAGGCGGGTCAGGAGGAGGCGGTCAGGAGGAGGCGGTCAGGAGGAGGCGGTCAGGAGGAGGGGTCAGGAGGAGGCGGTCAGGAGGAGGCAGGTCAGGAGGAGGCGGTCAGGAGGAGGCGGGTCAGGAGGAGGCGGTCAGGAGGAGGCAGGGTCAGGAGGAGGCAGGGTCAGGAGGAGGCAGGGTCAGGAGGAGGCGGTCAGGGAGGAGGAGGGTCAGGAGGAGGCGGTCAGGAGGAGGCAGGGTCAGGAGGAGGCAGGGTCAGGAGGAGGAGGCGGGTCAGGAGGAGGCGGTCAGGAGGAGGCAGGGTCAGGAGGAGGCGGGTCAGGAGGAGGCGGTCAGGAGGAGGCGGTCAGGAGGAGGCAGGGTCAGGAGGAGGCAGGTCAGAGGAGGCGGTCAGGAGGAGGCAGGGTCAGGAGGAGGCAGGGTCAGGAGGAGGCAGGTCAGGAGGAGGCGGTCAGGAGGAGGCGGTCAGGAGGAGGCAGGGTCAGGAGGAGGCGGTCAGGAGGAGGCGGTCAGGAGGAGGAGGCGGTCAGGAGGAGGCGGTCAGGAGGAGGCGGTCAGGAGGAGGCAGGGTCAGGAGGAGGCGGGTCAGGAGGAGGCGGTCAGGAGGAGGCGGTCAGGAGGAGGCGGTCAGGAGGAGGCGGTCAGGAGGAGGCGGTCAGGAGGAGGCGGTCAGGAGGAGGCAGGTCAGGAGGAGGCGGTCAGGAGGAGGCAGGTCAGGAGGAGGCGGTCAGGAGGAGGCGGGTCAGGAGGAGGCGGGTCAGGAGGAGGCGGTCAGGAGGAGGCGGTCAGGAGGAGGCAGGTCAGGAGGAGGCGGTCAGGAGGAGGCGGTCAGGAGGAGGCGGTCAGGAGGAGGCGGTCAGGAGGAGGCGGTCAGGAGGAGGCGGTCAGGAGGAGGCGGTCAGGAGGAGGCGGGTCAGGAGGAGGCAGGTCAGGAGGAGGCGGTCAGGAGGAGGCGGTCAGGAGGAGGCAGGGTCAGGAGGAGGCGGTCAGGAGGAGGCGGTCAGGAGGAGGAGAGGCGGTCAGGAGGAGGCGGTCAGGAGGAGGCGGTCAGGAGGAGGCGGTCAGGAGGAGGCGGTCAGGAGGAGGCAGGTCAGGAGGAGGCGGTCAGGAGGAGGGGTCAGGAGGAGGCAGTCAGGAGGAGGCAGGGTCAGGAGGAGGCAGGGTCAGGAGGAGGCGTCAGGCGGTCAGGAGGAGGCGGTCAGGAGGAGGCGGTCAGGAGGAGGCGGTCAGGAGGAGCGGTCAGAGGAGGAGGCGTCAGGAGGAGGCAGGGTCAGGAGGAGGAGGAGGCGGTCAGGAGGAGGCAGGGTCAGGAGGAGGCGGGTCAGGAGGAGGCAGGGTCAGGAGGAGGCGGTCAGGAGGAGGCAGGGTCAGGAGGAGGCGGTCAGGAGGAGGCGGTCAGGAGGAGGCGGTCAGGAGGAGGCGGTCAGGAGGAGGCAGGTCAGGAGGAGGCAGGGTCAGGAGGAGGCAGGGTCAGGAGGAGGCGGTCAGGAGGAGGCGGGTCAGGAGGAGGCAGGTCAGGAGGAGGCAGGGTCAGGAGGAGGCGGTCAGGAGGAGGGGTCAGGAGGAGGCGGTCAGGAGGAGGCGGTCAGGAGGAGGCAGGGTCAGGAGGAGGTCAGAGGAGGCAGGTCAGGAGGAGGCGGTCAGGAGGAGGCGGTCAGGAGGAGGGTCAGGAGGAGGGTCAGGAGGAGGCGGTCAGGAGGAGGCGGTCAGGAGGAGGCAGGGTCAGGAGGAGGCGGTCAGGAGGAGGCGGTCAGGAGGAGGCGGTCAGGAGGAGGCGGTCAGGAGGAGGCGGTCAGGAGGAGGCGGTCAGGAGGAGGCGGGTCAGGAGGAGGGGTCAGGAGGAGGCGGTCAGGAGGAGGCGGTCAGGAGGAGGCGGTCAGGAGGAGGCGGTCAGGAGGAGGCAGGGTCAGGAGGAGGCGGTCAGGAGGAGGCAGGTCAGGAGGAGGCGGTCAGGAGGAGGCAGGGTCAGGAGGGCGTCAGGGAGCGGTCAGGGGGAGGCGGTCAGGAGGAGGCGGGTCAGGAGGAGGCGGTCAGGAGGAGGGCGGTCAGGAGGAGGCAGGGTCAGGAGGAGGCAGGGTCAGGAGGAGGCGGTCAGGAGGAGGCGGTCAGGAGGAGGCGGTCAGGAGGAGGCAGGGTCAGGAGGAGGCGGTCAGGAGGAGGCGGTCAGGAGGAGGCGGTCAGGAGGAGGCAGGGTCAGGAGGAGGCGGTCAGGAGGAGGCGGTCAGGAGGAGGCGGGTCAGGAGGAGGCGGTCAGGAGGAGGCGGGTCAGGGCGGTAGGAGGAGCGGTCAGGAGGAGGCAGGGTCAGGAGGAGGCGGTCAGGAGGAGGCAGGGTCAGGAGGAGGCGTCAGGAGGAGGCGGTCAGGAGGAGGCGGGTCAGGAGGAGGCAGGGTCAGGAGGAGGCGGTCAGGAGGAGGCAGGTCAGGAGGAGGCGGTCAGGAGGAGGCAGGGTCAGGAGGAGGCAGGTCAGGAGGAGGCAGGTCAGGAGGAGGCGGTCAGGAGGAGGCGGGTCAGGAGGAGGCGGTCAGGAGGAGGCAGGGTCAGGAGGAGGCGGTCAGGAGGAGGCGGTCAGGAGGAGGCAGGGTCAGGAGGAGGCAGGTCAGGAGGAGGCGGTCAGGGAGGAGGAGGCGGAGACAGGGAGGCGGTCAGGAGGAGGCGGTCAGGAGGAGGCAGGGTCAGGAGGAGGCGGTCAGGAGGAGGCGGTCAGGAGGAGGCAGGGTCAGGAGGAGGCGGGGTCAGGAGGAGGCGGGTCAGGAGGAGGCGGTCAGGAGGAGGCAGGTCAGGAGGAGGCAGGTCAGGAGGAGGCGGTCAGGAGGAGGCAGGTCAGGAGGAGGCGGTCAGGGTCAGGAGGAGGCGGTCAGGAGGAGGCGGTCAGGAGGAGGCGGGTCAGGAGGAGGCAGGGTCAGGGTCAGGAGGCGGCGTCAGGAGGAGGCGGGTCAGGAGGAGGCAGGGTCAGGAGGAGGCGGGTCAGGAGGAGGCGGGTCAGGAGGAGGCGGGTCAGGAGGAGGCGGTCAGGGTCAGGAGGAGGCGGGTCAGGAGGAGGCAGGGTCAGGAGGAGGCGGTCAGGAGGAGGCGGTCAGGAGGAGGCAGGGTCAGGAGGAGGCGGGTCAGGAGGAGGCGGTCAGGAGGAGGCAGGGTCAGGAGGAGGCGGTCAGGAGGAGGCAGGGTCAGGAGGAGGCAGGTCAGGAGGAGGCGGTCAGGAGGAGGCGGGTCAGGAGGAGGCAGGAGGAGGAGGCAGGTCAGGAGGAGGCGGGTCAGGAGGAGGCGGTCAGGAGGAGGCGGGTCAGGAGGAGGCGGGTCAGGAGGAGGCAGGGTCAGGAGGAGGCAGGGTCAGGAGGAGGCAGGGTCAGGAGGAGGCGGGTCAGGAGGAGGCGGTCAGGAGGAGGCAGGGTCAGGAGGAGGCGGTCAGGAGGAGGCGGGTCAGGAGGAGGCGGGTCAGGAGGAGGCAGGAGGAGGCGGTCAGGAGGAGGCGGTCAGGAGGAGGCAGGTCAGGAGGAGGCGGTCAGGAGGAGGCGGTCAGGAGGAGGCAGGGTCAGGAGGAGGCAGGGTCAGGAGGAGGCGGTCAGGAGGAGGCAGGGTCAGGAGGAGGCAGGGTCAGGAGGAGGCAGGGTCAGGAGGAGGCAGGGTCAGGAGGAGGCGGTCAGGAGGAGGCGGTCAGGAGGAGGCGGGTCAGGAGGAGGCGGGTCAGGAGGAGGCGGTCAGGAGGAGGCGGTCAGGAGGAGGCGGTCAGGAGGAGGCAGGGTCAGGAGGAGGCGGTCAGGAGGAGGCAGGGTCAGGAGGAGGCAGGGTCAGGAGGAGGCGGTCAGGAGGAGGCGGTCAGGAGGAGGCGGTCAGGAGGAGGCAGGGTCAGGAGGAGGCAGGTCAGGAGGAGGCGGGTCAGGAGGAGGCGGTCAGGAGGAGGCGGTCAGGAGGAGGCAGGGTCAGGAGGAGGCAGGGTCAGGAGAGGCGGTCAGGAGGAGGCAGGTCAGGAGGAGGCAGGGTCAGGAGGAGGCGGTCAGGAGGAGGCAGGGTCAGGAGGAGGCGGTCAGGAGGAGGCAGGGTCAGGAGGAGGCAGGTCAGGAGGAGGCAGGGTCAGGAGGAGGCGGTCAGGAGGAGGCAGGTCAGGAGGAGGCAGGGTCAGGAGGAGGCGGTCAGGAGGAGGCGGTCAGGAGGAGGCGGTCAGGAGGAGGCGGTCAGGAGGAGGCGGTCAGGAGGAGGCAGGGTCAGGAGGAGGCGGTCAGGAGGAGGCAGGGTCAGGAGGAGGCGGTCAGGAGGAGGCGGGTCAGGAGGAGGCGGGTCAGGAGGAGGCGGGTCAGGAGGAGGCAGGTCAGGAGGAGGGGTCAGGAGGAGGCGGTCAGGAGTCAGGAGGAGGCGGTCAGGAGGAGGCAGGTCAGGAGGAGGCAGGTCAGGAGGAGGCAGGTCAGGAGGAGGCGGTCAGGAGGAGGCGGTCAGGAGGAGGCGGTCAGGAGGAGGCGGTCAGGAGGAGGCAGGGTCAGGAGGAGGCAGGGTCAGGAGGAGGCGGTCAGGAGGAGGCAGGGTCAGGAGGAGGCAGGTCAGGAGGAGGCGGTCAGGAGGAGGCGGTCAGGAGGAGGCGGTCAGGAGGAGGCAGGGTCAGGAGGAGGCGGTCAGGAGGAGGCGGGTCAGGAGGAGGCGGTCAGGAGGAGGCGGTCAGGAGGAGGCAGGGTCAGGAGGAGGCGGTCAGGAGGAGGCGGTCAGGAGGAGGCAGGGTCAGGAGGAGGCGGTCAGGAGGAGGCGGTCAGGAGGAGGCAGGTCAGGAGGAGGCGGTCAGGAGGAGGCGGTCAGGAGGAGGCGGGTCAGGAGGAGGCGGTCAGGAGGAGGCGGTCAGGAGGAGGCGGTCAGGAGGAGGCGGTCAGGAGGAGGCAGGGTCAGGAGGAGGCGGTCAGGAGGAGGCAGGGTCAGGAGGAGGCGGTCAGGAGGAGGCGGTCAGGAGGAGGCGGTCAGGAGGAGGCGGTCAGGAGGAGGCAGGGTCAGGAGGAGGCGGTCAGGAGGAGGCGGTCAGGAGGAGGCAGGGTCAGGAGGAGGCGGTCAGGAGGAGGCAGGGTCAGGAGGAGGCAGGGTCAGGAGGAGGAGGTCAGGAGGAGGCAGGGTCAGGAGGAGGCGGTCAGGAGGAGGCAGGGTCAGGAGGAGGCGGTCAGGAGGAGGCGGTCAGGAGGAGGCAGGGTCAGGAGGAGCGTCGGTCAGGAGGAGGCGGTCAGGAGGAGGCAGGGTCAGGAGGAGGCGGTCAGGAGGAGGCAGGGTCAGGAGGAGGCAGGGTCAGGAGGAGGCGGTCAGGAGGAGGCAGGGTCAGGAGGAGGCGGTCAGGAGGAGGCAGGGTCAGGAGGAGGCAGGGTCAGGAGGAGGCGGTCAGGAGGAGGCAGGGTCAGGAGGAGGCAGGGTCAGGAGGAGGCAGGGTCAGGAGGAGGCGGTCAGGAGGAGGCGGTCAGGAGGAGGCAGGGTCAGGAGGAGGCAGGGTCAGGAGGAGGCGGTCAGGAGGAGGCAGGGTCAGGAGGAGGCGGTCAGGAGGAGGCGGTCAGGAGGAGGCAGGGTCAGGAGGAGGCGGTCAGGAGGAGGCAGGGTCAGGAGGAGGCAGGGTCAGGAGGAGGCAGGGTCAGGAGGAGGCAGGGTCAGGAGGAGGCGGTCAGGAGGAGGCGGTCAGGAGGAGGCAGGGTCAGGAGGAGGCAGGGTCAGGAGGAGGCGGTCAGGAGGAGGCGGTCAGGAGGAGGCAGGGTCAGGAGGAGGCGGTCAGGAGGAGGCAGGGTCAGGAGGAGGCAGGGTCAGGAGGAGGCGGTCAGGAGGAGGCGGGGTCAGGAGGAGGCAGGGTCAGGAGGAGGCGGTCAGGAGGAGGCGGTCAGGAGGAGGCGGTCAGGAGGAGGCGGTCAGGAGGAGGCAGGGTCAGGAGGAGGCAGGGTCAGGAGGAGGCAGGGTCAGGAGGAGGCAGGGTCAGGAGGAGGCGGTCAGGAGGAGGCAGGGTCAGGAGGAGGCAGGGTCAGGAGGAGGCAGGGTCAGGAGGAGGCAGGGTCAGGAGGAGGCGGTCAGGAGGAGGCAGGGTCAGGAGGAGGCAGGGTCAGGAGGAGGCGGTCAGGAGGAGGCAGGGTCAGGAGGAGGCAGGGTCAGGAGGAGGCGGTCAGGAGGAGGCAGGGTCAGGAGGAGGCAGGGTCAGGAGGAGGCAGGGTCAGGAGGAGGCGGTCAGGAGGAGGCGGTCAGGAGGAGGCAGGGTCAGGAGGAGGCGGTCAGGAGGAGGCGGTCAGGAGGAGGCGGTCAGGAGGAGGCGGTCAGGAGGAGGCGGTCAGGAGGAGGCGGTCAGGAGGAGGCAGGGTCAGGAGGAGGCGGTCAGGAGGAGGCGGTCAGGAGGAGGCGGTCAGGAGGAGGCAGGGTCAGGAGGAGGCGGTCAGGAGGAGGCGGTCAGGAGGAGGCAGGGTCAGGAGGAGGCAGGGTCAGGAGGAGGCGGTCAGGAGGAGGCGGTCAGGAGGAGGCAGGGTCAGGAGGAGGCGGTCAGGAGGAGGCAGGGTCAGGAGGAGGCAGGGTCAGGAGGAGGCGGTCAGGAGGAGGCGGTCAGGAGGAGGCGGTCAGGAGGAGGCAGGGTCAGGAGGAGGCGGTCAGGAGGAGGCGGTCAGGAGGAGGCAGGGTCAGGAGGAGGCAGGGTCAGGAGGAGGCGGTCAGGAGGAGGCAGGGTCAGGAGGAGGCAGGGTCAGGAGGAGGCGGTCAGGAGGAGGCAGGATCAGGAGGAGGCAGGGTCAGGAGGAGGCGGTCAGGAGGAGGCAGGGTCAGGAGGAGGCAGGGTCAGGAGGAGGCAGGGTCAGGGTCAGAACAGAGAGAATCTCAGGTTTGCGACAAAAATGATCAAAAACAGTCAAACTCACAGAAGAAGAGAGCTCCACGTCTCCTTTGTATCCGGGGTTTTCCTGAAAGAAGTCAAATCAGACATTTCCCAATTTAAATGCAGCCTTTAGTTTTAATATTCCGTTAGATTATTTAACTGTGGATATTCACTTTGTCAGACTGTACAATGAGGACTGTAAACAAGTAAAAACCAAAAATCATGTGCAATGTGTGCAATACAGAAGGTTATCTGCTCCTGACCCTGTGAGGACCAACGAGGAGCTAGTTTTTAAAAAGACGACTAAAGGTGAAGTGGTCCAGACTCATATCTCCCACAATGCATTGCAGCTGGACGCAGAAGTGGCCGACTGCCGCAGTGTTGTCCTGTGTAAAACCTGGCACTATATATATTGATTTTTCTGAATTGATTGATACTGAAGCGTTTGCAGCCAAGAAACAGAAGTTATTCATGTTGTAAACTGTGTGTCTCTGACTGTTTACTTTAGAACGTTCTGGAAACTGCAGCGAGTCTGAAGTGTCTCTGAAACTGTTGTTCTGTTTTACGATTGTTATTTGTCTCCGTGAGATGTTGCTGCAGTTCAGTGTTCATGGTTTTACACTGGTCCAGACCTAAGCAGAGAGGATTCATGGTTTTACACTGGTCCTGTCTGTGCGCTGCAACAGTGAAATTTCCCCACTGTGGGTCAAACAAAGGATCTCTGTTATCTTGTCTTGTTTCTGTCTCTGTCCCTGTCCCGTTCAGTCTCGTCCCTGTCTCGTCTCTGTCTCATCTCGTCTCAGCCTCATCTCTGTCTCTTTCTCGTCTCGGTCTCGTCTCAGTCTCAGTCTCTGTCTCGTCTCAGTCTCAGTCTCTGTCTCGGTCTCATCTCGGTCTCAGTCTCAGCCTCTGTCTTGTCTCGTCTCATCTCAGTCTCGTCTCAGTCTCGTCTCAGTCTCAGTCTCGTCTCGTCTCAGTCTCGTCTCGTCTCGTCTCAGTCTCGTCTCAGTCTCAGTCTCAGTCTCGTCTCGTCTCAGTCTCAGTCTCGTCTCGTCTCAGTCTCGTCTCGTCTCGTCTCAGTCTCGTCTCAGTCTCAGTCTCAGTCTCAGTCTCGTCTCAGTCTCAGTCTCAGTCTCAGTCTCAGTCTCGTCTCAGTCTCTGTCTCTGTCTCTGTCTCTCTCAGCCTCATCTCAGTCTCGTCTCAGTCTCGTCTCGTCTCGTCTCAGTCTCGTCTCAGTCTCAGTCTCAGTCTCGTCTCGTCTCAGTCTCAGTCTCGTCTCGTCTCAGTCTCGTCTCGTCTCGTCTCAGTCTCGTCTCAGTCTCAGTCTCAGTCTCAGTCTCGTCTCAGTCTCAGTCTCAGTCTCAGTCTCAGTCTCGTCTCGTCTCGTCTCAGTCTCGTCTCAGTCTCAGTCTCAGTCTCAGTCTCGTCTCAGTCTCAGTCTCAGTCTCAGTCTCAGTCTCGTCTCAGTCTCTGTCTCTGTCTCTGTCTCTCTCAGCCTCATCTCAGTCTCGTCTCAGTCTCGTCTCGTCTCGTCTTGTCTCAGTCTCGTCTCAGTCTCTGTCTGTGTCTCTCTCAGCCTCATCTCAGTCTCGTCTCGGTCTCGTCGGGTCTTACCTCCGCAGCCAGGTAGTTCCCTGTGGCCAGATGTTTGAACCTGTACAGACTGTTCCAGTGTCCGGCTCCTCCTTTGCAGGGATCATGATGAACCACCTGACGATCCACAAAGAGGTTTTATAGTTTTCAAAAAGAGGACTACAGGTACAGTCCTGTCTGTACTACAGGTACAGTCGGGTCTGTACCTCAATCTCCCACAATGCATTGGAGCTGGTGGCAGACGTGGCCGACTGCCGCAGCGTCGTCCGCAGGAACACGTGGAGTTTGCTTTTGTACTCGTCACAGGTGAGAAACTTCTCCTGCTCAGCGTGAAACAACCGCACCACATCTCCCTGAGAACAACACACAAACAAACACAAAGTTAGAAAACGGGAAAAATAATGTCATTTCCTGTCGAGAAAAGTCTGAAAATAGCAGTTTGATAATTTAAAAGTGAAAATAGACCATGTTCCTTTATCTGTAATGCGTCATTTATTTCATATTTTACATATAATTACGCAAATAATTAACGATATTCTAATTTGCAGAGCAATAAACAAAGCTTTCTGAGTGGTTAGCCCTCTCACTTCACAGCAAGAAGGTCCTGGGTTTGATTCCTGGTCAGAGCAGGGTCTTTCTGAGTGGAGTTTGCATGTTCTCCCCGTGTCTGTGTAGGTTTCCTCTGGGTGCTACGGTTTTCCCCGACCACTAAAAACATGTTCAATAGGTCTGGCACCTTCTGTCTTACGTCCAGCACAGACTACATTTTATCTGAACACAAATCTTCTTTCTGTAACATCGTGTGTGGGGTCCCTCAAGGTTCTATCCTTGGGCCGACATTGTTCCTACTATATATCAACAAAACCTGTGATGAACCCAAAGTCAGGAAATGTTTATTATTTGCGGATGATACTACTGTCTTATGTTCTGGAGCGGATTTGGAGAATCTTAAGCGCTTTGTGACTATTGATTGTGTATGGCAGGGGTCTCAAAAAGGCTCCAGAAAGGGCCATGTGGCTGCAGGTTTTAGTCCCTACAGTCCAGTTTTAACCTGGACTGTAACCTAATCTGTGCCCCTGCTCAGGTTGGAAATGATGGAACTAAAACCTGCAGCCACATGGCCCTTTCTAGACTTACTCACATACTAAATGGGAATGGTCTTACCCCTTTTAGTACTTCCTCTCGGTGGTCACTGAACATCATGAAGAGATTGATCTTCCAGCTGGTATTGCAGTTCACAGAGTTCACCTTTAGGGAGAGACAGACATTCAGGGGAGGTTTTAAGTCCAATTGTTCACATCTGAATATAATAGCCACAGTTTGGATCTCTACACTAAACTCAAACCAGAGACAGAGGAAATAGGGGTTGAAATTTTTGCTTGAGGGGGACAGTTTTTGTCTTCTTTTTTATCCTGTTTTTAAACTGCCATTGACCTGACTGGAAGACTGTATATGGACACCTTGTTAGTCTGAATGTATGGGGAAAATGTTTATTCTATGTCTTTTTCTTTGTATGTGTCCCTGTGCTGTGAACCAAATTGCCCCATCGGGAACATGAAATAAAGTGAAGTGAAGTGAAGTGAAGTGGCACTTTATAGCCCCAGCCGCCCCACTGTGGCACCTGCTGTTATCCCAGAGGTCTCCCATCACAGCACTAACCAGGCCCTGCCCTGCTTAGCTTCAGAGGTCTGACAGGAGCTGGTTTTAGAACGCAGGTTTGGCCACAATACCCAAGAGAGGGATTAAATCGTCCTGTCGTTATGTACGTGAAAACCAGATCATGTCAGACTTCTGGGGCTAAGCAGGACAGGGCCTGGTCAGTGCTGTGATGGGAAACCTCTGGGACCAGCAGGAGCCACAGTGCGGATGTTCCATGTTTTACCTCCTTGCAGCCTGGGTGGTCTGTTAACTCGTAGTTTGACGCATGCAGAGGTTGTCCGGCGTTGACTGGATTCAGAATCACTTTGTCTCCGACCACCACCTGCAAGAAACAGAGGATCATGGGTACACTGCAAAAAAAGATAAAATATTAAGTATAAATGGTTTGAATTAAGTGTTTTTAATCTTAGTTCATTATGACTGTGTTAAAACAAGATTCTCCAGTGGGACAAAGTCATTTAGTCTTATTTTAGGGATTTTTGCTTTATTTTCTCATTCCATGGAGACATTTCTCTTTTAAACCGTAAAGTGCTTTGGTGACTTTGGTCTGTAAAATGCGCTATATAAAAAAATATTACATACTTACTTAAAACAGGATAATTTTGCTTTGCCCCGTTGGAAAATCTGGTTTTTAGGCTCAGTCAGAATGTGCTCAAACTAAAATACATTTTGCTAGATTTTAAAAAAAAATTTAAACGTATTTGCATTTGAGTAGAAAAAAGTAGAAAAAAGCTGAAAAAAGTAAAATATTGGTAAGATTTATTCACTAAAAATAACATAAATTATGCTTGTTTTTTATGGGTTTTGTAAGTTTTTGTTTCTTGAATGTAGTGTGTCATAAGATTATTTTACTAGTTTTAAAATACTTCATAATATTATTAGAGAAAAAAGTCTTATTTTGAGACTTTTCTTGTTTAGATAAAATAAGTTTGTGATGTTGTATTTTAAGAAAACAATAAAATGGTTTAAAAAATAAGTAAATCCATCTTGAAATGTACGTTTTTAAACTAGAATCAAGTCATTTGAGGCTAGCAATATTTTCATATTTTCAGAAATCTTACTTAATTTTTCGATTTTCAGACCATTTTTATTATTTTAAGCAGTATTTTACTCATTTTCACATATGTTTTTCTTATTTTTTTCCAGGGTATTTTGTGCAGTGTAGCGTCAGATATGGTACATTATCCCCAGTGGCTCGTAGTTTCCAGAAGGGCTGAATGAACATCCAGGAGCCCTCGTTGCCGGTGCCGTCCAGGGTGACCCTCATGGCGTTCTTCTCCAGCAGAGCGGGCAGACGCTTGTTCACCGTCAGGTACTTGTTGCTCTTCATGTGCAACAGCTGCGAACAAAAACATACAAGAATTCAACTTCAAAGTTACAGAGAAAAAGGGAAGGTTTAAGGTTTCGTTTATCAAGGACAATGTGTGGATGCAGTAAACACATGCATCAGATTCATTATCGTTAAAGGGCCCTAATCTGTCATCATTAAAGGGCCCTAATCTGTCATCATTAAAGGGCCCTAATCTGTCATCATTAAAGGGCCCTAATCTGTCATCATTAAAGGGCCCTAATCTGTCATCTTTAAAGGGCCCTAATCTGTCATCTTTAAAGGGCCCTCATCTGTCATTATTAAAGGGCTCTAATCTGTCATCATTAAAGGGCTCTAATCTGTCATTATTAAAGGGCCCTAATCTGTCATCATTAAAGGGCCCTAATCTGTCATTATTAAAGGGCTCTAATCTGTCATCATTAAAGGGCCCTAATCTGTCATTATTAAAGGGCCCTAATTTGTCATCATTAAAGGGCCCTAATCTGTCATAATAATAAACTGCTCTTTTCCAACACTTCTTTAACTGATAACAGTAGATCAGAGATATTTGGATTTCAAAGTTAGTTTTCCAGCCTCTAAATCTTGTTATTGTTTTCATTTCGATGTCCCGCCCTCCACCGTTTCACCAATCAGAAAGTCTGTGATCCGGGCGCCAGAACTCACCGCGTGGAGCTAATCTCACTGGTAAAGTACCATGTGGTGCAGAACTAAAAAAGGTCTCGTTATGATTCTCAAATCATTAACGACAAAACAAGGAATAAAACCAGGATTTCTATCTTTGTGAAAAAGGTGTTGGTTATAGATTTGTTGTTGACAAAACTCTTGTCTATTCAGCTGTTATGGTCCCAGCTGGATTCGTCTGCATATCTGGCAACCTGAGTCAGAGAGAGTGGGAGAGGCTGCAGTACCACTTTTGGACACATTTTTACATACTGCTCCTTTAAATGCAGTTCAAATACATATTAGATACAGTTCAATAAGGTGCAATACAGAGTTACAGTTATTAGCAATACATAAGGTGAGTAAGGTGTAAGTATCTGATAAAACTGACTAAACAAGGTCTAAAACCATGACGCTTCATCCTGCTTCATGAAGTTAGCACAAAATCCATACAGAGCTTTCTGTTTGTAAGTGTTTATGGTCCCTTTAGGGAAATCAGTCCGTTTGACCCATCCTTCAGCAGGACGTCAATAGTTATCAGGTCAGATCGTGACTGTGCAGCGCTCAGGGAACCATCTCCAGATGTTGGTGTTGGGTTTTGTCAGGACCTTCCCTGGAAAACTTAAAGGAGCAGTATGGAATAGTCTGGCCAAAAGTGGTAGTGCAGCCTCTCCCATAAAAATAAGAAAAAAATACTTTAAATAATCTTAAAAACTCACTGCTTAGACTTTTATCTCTAATAAGATTATGAAGTGTCTTAAAACTAGAAATTCATGTTATTTTTAGTGAATAAATCTTCAACTTAATTGAACTTTTTCGGTGTAAAACTTGCAATGATCAATGTGCAAAGTAAATATACCACCAGTAACACTCTTAGTTACTATCTGTGATAATAAAACAGAGAGTAACCGGTATAAAGTAGTGAACATTGTAATGATTGGCAGATTCTTAGGGAGTGGTGCATGTGTGATGTGTGTTACTACCTGCCATTTTAGTGAACCCCGCACCGGGACAAAAACCACAAAAACACAACTCCATTTATCACTGTATACAGTAGTTAACCATCAATGGGCAGTGTGGGTGTGGGGGTCATGAACCAACGCTCTTCTGCCACAGTTTGACTTTAACTGTGTTTGTGACGGACGTAAACGTGTGTGGAACTACCTCCCGGAGACGAAGAGTGTGTGTTCAAGGCGGGGCCGAGATTTCTCTGTTTACACAAGTCCCTGAGGTCTGTCCGTGACAAGACGCAAAACACACACGTGGGATATGTCGGTGCGCAAACAGCAGAGAGCAGCTCAGGGACAGATTTATTCACCCCCCGCTGTGCCAAGGAGAGGTTCACACAGAGAGTTTTCCTTCCTGCTGCTGTCAGACTGTACAAGGAGAACTGCTGAGCCTGCACATGTCATGTATCTGTAATCAAGTAAATACTAACTACAGTACAGTATATAACTCCTGTATGCGCTTTAATGATGACAGATTAGGGCTCTTTAATGATGACAGATTAGGACCCTTTAATGATGACAGATTAGGACCCTTTAATGATGACAGATTAGGGCCTTTAATTATGACAGATTAGGGCTCTTTAATGATGACAGATTAGGGCTCTTTAATGATGACAGATTAGGACCCTTTAATGATGACAGATTAGGACCCTTTAATGATGACAGATTAGGGCCTTTAACGATGACAGATTAGGGACCTTTAATGATGACAGATTAGGGCCCTTTAATGATGACAGATTAGGGCCCTTTAATGATGACAGATTAGGGCCCTTTAATTAACAACCGCCTCATTTTGGCTCGTGCACATAAGTTGGGCATACCCAAATGTCTTTGCTTATTTAAAAACACATCTTACATCTCACATGCTTGTGTGATGCATCATTTTAAAGCTAGAGCCTTCTAGTTTATGTAAAAAAACACTAAAATAATGTTTGTCATTCCTATTTTCCTCTGCATCCTTTGAAGTTAGGGAAAAAACCCCAATTTTTTTAGCCTCGCCTAACATTTTCAATGTCTAAAGGCCCTAAAAAAGGCATACTTCATTGTAAGTTCACAATATTCAAACCCTCTGTTCATTGTGTTGTTGACAACAACTGTCTAAAGTTTCAGACTTCTAAGTTTTATAGTTTTTATGCAGTTTCTCCTTTTCATCAAGTAGTGCACATTTGGCACAATTTGGCACAAGTGTGCCAAATTGTGCCAAATATCTTTACTTACATTTAATCATCATAAAAACAATATTTTTTATTATTGGTACTTATAAGTTACTAATCTATGTGTGTTTTTCTTTTTTAAAGTCAAAGTTATTTTTTTATGAGTGTAAATTCATTGCAGATTCGAGAGCGTCTTTTATCTTCCAGTACGCACAATGGTCCAGGCCCAAGATAAGACAGGACACCATTGTCCCACCCCTTGTTCGAAAGCTTTCCTCATTGGCTACAAGGACATGTCAATCGTAAATCCCGGAAGTAAACGTAAACAAGTTGGGACCCCACAAAAGATTAGCCACCAATGCGCAAACAGCAGCGCTAGCGTTATTTGCGGGACCTATTGCAGACCCAAAAATTGGTCTAGCTTTTCGGGAGTAGTCTCATTTGAAAGATAAGGAGCTAAGGAACACGTAGATACCAGATGTTCGGGTGAAAAACAAAGCTAAAAGTCCGTTAAAAGTGAAAGAGTAACATCTGTGCTCTTTTTTTTCGTTTTTTTCGCTAAAGATAAATGCACATTTTTGGATTATTTCTGCAGAATGGATTTTACTTTGGGAAATACAAGTGGATATAATTTTCCTTTGGACTGTTCCAGAGAGAATGATGTATTGCAAGCTGGGAGGAGAGCTGATTTATTTGTACAGCACAAGCCCAAAGGTAAAGAACTATTTCCGAATTGATTTATTTTGTGCCCACATTATGTGTTATATCTTTTGAATGCAAAGTCTGATGTAGTTTACACTTGTATGTAAATGTAGATAAGAAAATAAGCTTTAAAATGATATACAGCTTTTGGGGTTTGGTGTTCAAAATACATCTGCTATTGCCAGCAGAACATTTAAAAACATAAAAACAACCCGCCGGCGGGTTGGTGGTTGCTAAGTGGTTAATGATGACAGATTAGGGCCCTTTAATGATGACAGATTAGGGCCCTTTAATGATGACAGATTAGGGCCCTTTAATGATGACAGATTAGGGCCCTTTAATTATGACAGATTAGGGCCCTTTAATGATGACAGATTAGGGGCCTTTAATGATGACAGATTAGGGCCCTTTAATGATGACAGATTAGGGCCCTTTAATGATGACAGATTAGGGGCCTTTAATGATGACAGATTAGGGCCTTTAATGATGACAGATTATGGCCGTTTAATGATGGCAGATTATTCCCTTTAATGATGACAGATTAGGGCCTTTTAATGTGATTTCCTTTCTGTGCCTCACACCACTTCTCGAGCTTCTCCTTCATCTTTCAAAAGTGTCGCTGCGTCACAGAAACAAAGCAGAAAAGTAAATGGGCGCAGCATTGAAAAGGAATCTCTGGAATTCTGGCCCATTCATTCAGGCTGGTTCCATGTTCACTCTCTCCAGTGTCTGATTCTATCCTTTCCCTGTGTGTTTTACATTGTTTTTTATGCTTCTATAATGAACCAAAACTAGTCTTTCACAAAAAAAAACAATCCCATGAATATTAATCTCACCTGATGTACTAGTTTAAACTGCTCCATATTTGTCTATTTCAGGGGTCGGGAACCCAAAATGTTCAAAGAGCCATAATTGACAAAAAAACTAAAAACAACATCTGTCTGGAGCCGCAAAAAAATAACAGCCTTGTATAAGGCTTTTATGAAGGTAACACAGGCTGCAAGATGTATTAGCTATATTAGCCTAATATCTAAATGACAAAGTAAAGGCTACAAATACATAATAATCATTCATGATTATCAAATGTGTGTTTTCACTGCAGCGTGTCGCACCACGCGTGTCCTGAATGACGCAACACGTGACAACTCTGCTTTAGTTTAACTTCCATTTTTTTGCCTTCATGCAATTATAGAAATACAGTAAATAAATCTGCTTTGGGCTCAGAGGTCACCTGCATCACTGTCTGCTCATATCCACCACATCACAGGCTGAAGTTTGCTGGAGCTGAATTAAAATCCTTAATGGCCGTTTCTTTCACCATCTTTGAGAAGGTTTTGAAGTCTGAAAATAGGTGCTCTGAATTTTTGATGAATGAATCCTTCACGTAATCACCGTTTACGTCGTTTTGCGCGTCATTGTTCCTCGTGTTGCAACAAAACTTTTCATTACAAACATGAAGCAGTCCTTCCTCATTGACTGAAAGAAAATGTTCATTCTCATTCTTAGTCCAGTCTTGTTATCGACTCTTTCTCGTTTTAGCTTTGGGATCCATGTGCACTTACAGTCTATGATGCACACACGCCGGTTTGTTTACAGCAGCGGCTGAAGGGGGCGGGGCCGTGTGACCGCGCGTCATAGGATATGACGCACTACGTTGACAGAAATGTTGAAATTAGATATTACTTATACATATTTTTACAGCATTTAAAAACGTAAAGATTGTTTTTCCTCCTACAGAAACCACATTCAAACTAGAAATAAAATATAGCCCTCACACTCCATTTTCAGACATGTTTGAAAAGGCTCCAGGAGCCACTCCAGGAGCACTCAAGAGCCGCATGCGGCTCCGGAGCCGCGGGTTGCCGACCCCTGGTCTATTTTAAGTGACTTGTTGGCGATTACTAAGGAATAAGAGTCCGGTGTTTGGATGAAAAGTTATTTTTGCAAAACTTGGAGCTACAATGGAGTGGAGATTCAATCCAATCCACTTTATCTATAATAATAATGATAATAATAATAATAATAATAATAATAATAATAATAATAATAGGTTTTATACAGCGCTTTTTTGGACGCTCAAAGTCTCTTCACATAATTATTCTTTCTCTCCAAACACAGTGGTGATAAACTACTGTAGCCACAGCTGCCCTGGGGCACACTGACAGAAGCGAGGCAACCAGTCTGTGCCATCAGCCACTCCCACCACCACCAACCATTCACACACACACCAGACTCATTCTATTGTGGGGGAAGTGTCTTGCCTAAGGACACAGCCAGAGTTTGGCACTTTACAGCCGCAGCCGCCCCACTGTGGCACCTGCTGTTCCCAGAGGTTAAGTGTGTTGCCCAAGGACACAACAACAGCAGACAATTGTGAAAGTCTTTTAGTGGGCTCGAACCCACAACCTTCAGGCTCAAAGGCCAATGCTCTACCAACTGAGCTATTTGGACCAAGAACCACTTTTGGAAAACAGACTTTACATGGTTTTCAATGGGAGCAAAAGAGTCCCATCTCTGCTCATGCGCCCCCTACTGGCCAGGTTCAAGAAACAGAAGACTAAAACTGTCTCATAGCCTATTGCAGACATGTGGGTCTGATTAAAAAGGTTATAAAACTGAAGTCACATAAAGAACAATACATTGCATCAAGACGTGTAAGTGTAGGAGAGATGTTATTTATTTATTTATTTGAAAACATTTAATTTTGTGTTTATCCCCTCCCCACAGCATTGACACACATGTGGAACGGAGCTTTGGGCCAAGAGCCAGCTTTTGGACCATCCTGTAAAGACGTTTTCCAGAGGTAAGAAGATGCTATATGTTAGCATTGGCTAATTCTTCTTCTGGGTCCACCCCCACAGGCCCGGGGTGGTATTGCAGCATGTCAGCGCACGTCATTTTGGCCACTTTTGAGCCGGGACCCTCCCCCACTGCAACTAACTCAAGGGAAATGAGTCGTACGCTGTGATGAGTGGCACATCTGGATTCAGACGGTTCACGGTCCCTCCCTCTTTGTTCTACGGCTATGATTCACTCTCTAACGCCGCAGCGATAATTATTACTTCTGCAGAGGGCAAAGTCAGACGAGAGGAATTTTCTGATGAATCTGGTCCGTCATGTTAATAGTTTGACACTGTGTATTTTTCATTTCTGGAGTTTTCTGCTTTTTGATTCTCTAGATTTGGATTTTTATTAAATTACATTTGATTTTCAAGCCTGTATTTTGGGTTACATTTTTCTTAATTTCGGTGTTTACACATTCAGTTCAATGTTTGGTCATATTTTCGAAATTATCAATGACAACGCAGACATTTTGTCCCTCAGTGCTAGTGTTTAGTCAAGAGTTTGTGCTGAATTTGCTGGTTGTAGTTTGTCGGAGAATGCGATAGTAAAATAATCTGTTCTGGTTCAATCCAAATATCAAGAAACTGAAGCCGGAGCAAGAGGAAAGTTTAGTAAATGTCATTGAAGCAAAGATGGGCTCCGTTAGCGGCAAAGGAGATGGCTAAAGCTAGGCTAATGCTAAAGCTAGGCTACATGCTAAAGCTAGGCTACATGCTAAATGCCTCACTCACTCGGGCTCATTACATACGTCACGGTAAACTCAGATCCAATGGTTTCAATCTGCAAAAGGAGTTAACCCCTCCCACCTGTTAACGAAGTCAATGAAACCAGACCTCAGTACAAATGAAAAGAGTACCATGGTGCGGTAAGACCAGGCTAATATTGAATTAAATTTGAAGCTGAATTTCTTCTATGGGCTTTTGTTACGACAGAGTGACCGTTTTCAGCAGCAGGAGCAGATGTTAATTTAAAGTGTTGCTAAGACAAGCTGGAGTTTACATCGGGAAATGAAGATTCAAGATTATAGAAAAAGAATCGGCAATTTGCGCACAGAGCTCGGTCACTTAAGAACTTTAGGACTCTCAGTTCAAGTCAAAATCAAAAGCATTAAATACTGTTACTATAAGACAAACTGTGCAAGTAGCAGTGGGAAAGTTTCAACCATTTGTCATAATAATACATAAATAAGGGCATTTAACTGGGCAAAAACAAGGATTACAGACAGCAGTAAAGCACATATTTAGAAAAGAAATGAGTATGATGGTATGGTAAGACCAGGCTAGAATCAACTAAAAAAAAAAAAAAAATATATGGGAGAAAAGTTAAAATTATCCTTGAGGCCCATAATAAGAAAGAAATAATATTACTTCCATGATTAACCCAAAATTAATTATTTAGGATATATTTAAAAACATTGTATTTATGGATCCGGTGTGTGGTGACGTTACCTGGATCACAGTCCCGTATTTCACCACGTCTCCATGGACTTTCTTGTTTTCCGTCTCATTTTGCTTTTGCTCCAGATTTGCTGCATGCTGTAAAATAAGCAAATAAAAGATTAATAATCGTCAATAAACTGTGGGAAATGTTTAGTTTAATTATCACGTCATTTAATTGTTTTTTTACATGTGTTTTTTACTAATCCTCAGGTGGAGAAAGGTTTTGTTCTTGTTATGATTTTCATGTTGCTTTGTCGTCAGAGTTTAGACCATACAATTTAAATGTTTTAAATGTAAAATATATAATTCAATATATAATAAAAAGGCAGTAGATGTGCAGCAACAAACACAAAAACATCATAATTATGGCAAAAAAAATTATAATTTTTTTGGGTGTTGTGTGGGGCTGATCTTTTGTACTTCCAGCTCTACCACGGCGTTGTTTTTTTACAAACTATACCAGAAAGAAACATCGATGGTTTCTCAGTTCTCTCTTCACAGGTTCTAGGTGTTTTCAGTCCCTCGAGCAGCAGTGCAGTGTCTGGTTAACACTTGGATGGGAGACCACTGGACTATCAGGTTCCACAGTGGGACGACTGTCTTGTCTTTAGGCCCTGAGTCACTCGGTCCACAGTAATCTATATATTCAAAGCACTTCACAATTGTTCAGAGTTTAGATATTTTTTTCCTTTTCTCCACACCGAGACGCCAAACACACTGGACCATCAAAGCCTCCGACCAAACACCATCCATTCACTCACTCATTACATTCACACCTATTGTAACCTACGCAGACACGGGGAGAACATGCAAACTCCGCTCAGAAAGGCCCTGTTCCGACCAGGATTTGAACCCAGAACATTCAGCCACCAAGGAAGTAAGTAATCTTTATATATATAGCGCAGATCTGGTCCATCAAAACCTCCGACCAAACACCATCCATTCAGACCGTCTGAATGGATGGTGTTTGGTCGGAGGTGCATGTTTTTAGTGGTAGGGGAAAACGGAGCACCTGGAGGAAACCTGCACAGACACAGTAAACTCCACTCAGAAAGACCCTGTTCTGACCGGGATTCGAACCCAGGATATTCTTGCTGATAGGAGAGACTTTAGTTGCAAACCCGGTCCAAAGTTGCAGATGGTCTCAGGTTTGCAGAGTTGGATTCTGATGAATTACTACTTCCTGCAGGGACTGGTTTGCTCATAATACATCGACCACATGTCCTACTGCAGATTCCTTGGTGCTGTAGCCTGGGCTAGCCTAGCCATGGCTGCTGCTGTCTCTCCTTCTTTGGACACGCTCTCTACATTCAAGGCTAGGCTAAAACAGTCCTCTTTAGTTTAGCATATGGCTAGGAAGGTAAGACTCAGGGAAGGCTAAACTCCTCAGACTGTCAGTCAAGCTGCATAGGGAGCCCCCTGCTGGAGAAGTATGGTAACTTGAGCACTATCCTCTCCTCCTTCCTACTTTATCTGTTTAGCATTATTAGGATTTTGACTGTAGTTTGTTCATTGCTATTCACCCGTTGTCCCATTGTCTGTTTCATGGTACGATGACGGGACCTCTGAGCCTGGCCTCCTCCATCTACACCTGCGGACTGCCCTGACCGACCCGCCTGGGAGTGCTTCAGTCCTCCTGGATCTACAGCCTCAGTCCTCGTTCTACAGTCTGAGTCCTGGATCTACAGCCTCAGTCCTCGTTCTACAGTCTGAGTCCTGGATCTACAGCCTCAGTCCTCGTTCTACAGTCTGAGTCCTGGATCTACAGCCTCAGTCCTCGTTCTACAGTCTGAGTCCTGGATCTACAGCCTCAGTCCTCGTTCTACAGTCTGAGTCCTGGATCTACAGCCTCAGTCCTTGTTCTACAGTCTGAGTCCTGGATCTACAGCCTCAGTCCTCGTTCTACAGTCTGAGTCCTGGATCTATAGCCTCAGTCCTCGTTCTACAGTCTGAGTCCTGGATCTACAGCCTCAGTCCTCGTTCTACAGTCTGAGAGTCCTGGATCTACAGCCTCAGTCCTCGTTCTACAGTCTGAGTCCTGGATCTATAGCCTCAGTCCTCGTTCTACAGTCTGAGTCCTGGATCTACAGCCTCAGTCCTCGTTCTACAGTCTGAGTCCTGGATCTACAGCCTCAGTCCTCGTTCTACAGTCTGAGTCCTGGATCTACAGCCTCAGTCCTCGTTCTACAGTCTGAGTCCTGGATCTACAGCCTCAGTCCTCGTTCTACAGTCTGAGTCCTGGATCTACAGCCTCAGTCCTCGTTCTACAGTCTGAGTCCTGGATCTACAGCCTCAGTCCTTGTTCTACAGTCTGAGTCCTGGATCTACAGCCTCAGTCCTCGTTCTACAGTCTGAGTCCTGGATCTATAGCCTCAGTCCTCGTTCTACAGTCTGAGTCCTGGATCTACAGCCTCAGTCCTCGTTCTACAGTCTGAGAGTCCTGGATCTACAGCCTCAGTCCTCGTTCTACAGTCTGAGTCCTGGATCTATAGCCTCAGTCCTCGTTCTACAGTCTGAGTCCTGGATCTACAGCCTCAGTCCTCGTTCTACAGTCTGAGTCCTGGATCTACAGCCTCAGTCCTCGTTCTACAGTCTGAGTCCTGGATCTACAGCCTCAGTCCTCGTTCTACAGTCTGAGTCCTGGATCTATAGCCTCAGTCCTCGTTCTACAGTCTGAGTCCTGGATCTACAGCCTCAGTCCTCGTTCTACAGTCTGAGTCCTGGATCTACTGCCTCAGTCCTCGTTCTACAGTCTGAGTCCTGGATCTACAGCCTCAGTCCTCGTTCTACAGTCTGAGTACTGGATCTACAGCCTCAGTCCTCGTTCTACAGTCTGAGTCCTGGATCTACAGCCTCAGTCCTCGTTGTACAGTCTGAGTCCTGGATCTACAGCCTCAGTCCTCGTTGTACAGTCTGAGTCCTGGATCTACAGCCTCAGTCCTCGTTCTACAGTCTGAGTCCTGGATCTACTGCCTCAGTCCTCGTTCTACAGTCTGAGTCCTGGATCTACAGCCTCAGTCCTCGTTCTACAGTCTGAGTACTGGATCTACAGCCTCAGTCCTCGTTCTACAGTCTGAGTCCTGGATCTACAGCCTCAGTCCTCGTTCTACAGTCTGAGTCCTGGATCTACAGCCTCAGTCCTCGTTGTACAGTCTGAGTCCTGGATCTACAGCCTCAGTCCTCGTTCTACAGTCTGAGTACTGGATCTACAGCCTCAGTCCTCGTTCTACAGTCTGAGTCCTGGATCTACAGCCTCAGTCCTCGTTCTACAGTCTGAGTCCTGGATCTACAGCCTCAGTCCTCGTTGTACAGTCTGAGTCCTGGATCTACAGCCTCAGTCCTCGTTCTACAGTCTGAGTACTGGATCTACAGCCTCAGTCCTCGTTCTACAGTCTGAGTCCTGGATCTACAGCCTCAGTCCTCGTTGTACAGTCTGAGTCCTGGATCTACAGCCTCAGTCCTCGTTGTACAGTCTGAGTCCTGGATCTACAGCCTCAGTCCTCGTTCTACAGTCTGAGTCCTGGGTCTACAGCCTCAGTCCTCGTTCTACAGTCTGAGTCCTGGATCTACAGCCTCAGTCCTCGTTCTACAGTCTGAGTCCTGGATCTACAGCCTCAGTCCTCGTTGTACAGTCTGAGTCCTGGATCTACAGCCTCAGTCCTCGTTGTACAGTCTGAGTCCTGGATCTACAGCCTCAGTCCTCGTTCTACAGTCTGAGTCCTGGATCTACAGCCTCAGTCCTCGTTCTACAGTCTGAGTCCTGGATCTACAGCCAGTCGGTCCGTGTGGAGCGGATCCCTCTCTCTGTTGATCTCACTTTTCTCCCACTGGGTTTTAGAAATGTTTTAAGTGTCTAACAAGAAGGACTGTGATGATCCAGGACACTCTACATTCTACAACATGTATGACATGTATCAACATTCATGGACATTGGTCTCTCCATATGGTCCAATACCATGTAGTCTCTCCATATGGTCCAATACCATGTGGTCTCTCCATATGGTCCAATACCATGTGGTCTCTCCATATGGTCCAATACCATGTGGTCTCTCCATATGGTCCAATACCATGTGGTCTCTCCATATGGTCCAATACCATGTGGTCTCTCCATATGGTCCAATACCATGTGGTCTCTCCATATGGTCCAATACCATGTGGTCTCTCCCTATGGTCCAATACCATGTGGTCTCTCCCTATGGTCCAATACCATGTGGTCTCTCCCTATGGTCCAATACCATGTGATTTCAATGGTTTCAAGTCCTCTGTTGTGATTTAGGGCTATACAAGAATACATTGTTTTGTATGTTTTGTGTTGTGTTGTGTTGTGTTGTGTACCTGTAGTTTTTGCAGCAGGACGCCGTCTCCGATCTTGTCCTTCTCGTGTTTGGCCTGTTTGGCTTTCCAGAACTGTTTCTGAGCCGAGTATCTGCTCATGGGACAGACCTTAAACAGACAGTCTGAAAACACACACGTCCACCAGGTCAAAGATTCACATACCATTCATTTTTAGTTTAATTCAATAATAAATAAATACATAAAAGACATACAAGGAATTATACAACAAACTACAGAACACGACAAAACACAAAACATCAAGAAGAAAAAACAGCAACAAGAAATGTAAACAAAAATAGACGGAGCTGACACTTACATGACCACAGCCGAGTTTGTTAAGATCCAGATTCATACGTCATCATTGGTAGTCATTTAATTTATGCACGATATATCAAAAAAAAGCTACATTAGCAACCAAAGCTACATTAGCAACCAAAGCTACATTAGCAACCAAAGCTACAATAGCAACCAAAGCTACATTAGCAACCAAAGCTACAATAGCAACCAAAGCTACATTAGCAACCAAAGCTACATTAGCAACCAAAGCTACATTAGCAACCAAAGCTACATTAGCAACCAAAGCTACATTAGCACCCAAAGCTACATTAGCAACCAAAGCTACATTAGCACCCAAAGCTACATTAGCACCCAAAGCTACATTAGCAACCAAAGCTACAATAGCAACCAAAGCTACATTAGCAACCAAAGCTACATTAGCAACCAAAGCTACATTAGAACCAAAGCTACAATAGCAACCAAAGCTACATTAGCAACCAAAGCTACAATAGCAACCAAAGCTACAATAGCAACCAAAGCTACATTAGCAACCAAAGCTACATTAGCAACCAAAGCTACAATAGCAACCAAAGCTACATTAGCAACCAAAGCTACATTAGCAACCAAAGCTACATTAGCAACCAAAGCTACATTAGCAACCCAAAGCTACAATAGCAACCAAAAGCTACATTAGCAACCAAAGCTACATTAGCAACCAAAGCTACATTAGCAACCAAAGCTACAATAGCAACCAAAGCTACATTAGCAACCAAAGCTACATTAGCAACCAAAGCTACATAGGCACCCAAAGCTACATTAGCAACCAAAGCTACATTAGCACCCAAAGCTACATTAGCACCCAAAGCTACATTAGCACCCAAAGCTACAATAGCAACCAAAGCTACATTAGCAACCAAAGCTACAATAGCAACCAAAGCTACATTAGCAACCAAAGCTACAATAGCAACCAAAGCTACATTAGCAACCAAAGCTACATTAGCAACCAAAGCTACATTAGCACCCAAAGCTACATTAGCAACCAAAGCTACATTAGCACCCAAAGCTACATTAGCACCCAAAGCTACATTAGCACCCAAAGCTACAATAGCAACCAAAGCTACATTAGCACCCAAAGCTACATTAGCAACCAAAGCTACATTAGCACCCAAAGCTACATTAGCACCCAAAGCTACATTAGCACCCAAAGCTACAATAGCAACCAAAGCTACATTAGCACCCAAAGCTACATTAGCAACCAAAGCTACATTAGCACCCAAAGCTACATTAGCACCCAAAGCTACATTAGCACCCAAAGCTACATTAGCACCCAAAGCTACATTAGCACCCAAAGCTACATTAGCAACCAAAGCTACATTAGCACCCAAAGCTACATTAGCACCCAAAGCTACAATAGCAACCAAAGCTACATTAGCACCCAAAGCTACATTAGCACCCAAAGCTACAATAGCAACCAAAGCTACATTAGCAACCAAAGCTACAATAGCAACCAAAGCTACATTAGCACCCAAAGCTACAATAGCAACCAAAGCTACATTAGCAACCAAAGCTACATTAGCAACCAAAGCTACATTAGCACCCAAAGCTACATTAGCAACCAAAGCTACATTAGCAACCAAAGCTACATTAGCACCCAAAGCTACATTAGCACCCAAAGCTACATTAGCACCCAAAGCTACATTAGCATTCTTATCGTTCTGTGTGTTTTTCATTCGTTTCTCTGAATCCGAGTGAGCTAGTAGAAATATTCACGTGAGATTTATTGTTAAAAAGACATTAATTTTCCTAAATGCAAAAATCATTTCCTGTGAATTCACTTCTGGGTTCAAAGTGAAGCAGAGTAAACGGAGGAGCAGGAGGTAAATATTAGCTTTGGTTCAGATCCTGTTTGTTCAGTTCAAACATCTGTGACTTACATTATCATTACATTTAACCTGTTATTATCACAGGGACCACAAATGATCTTTGAGACCAAGATGCACCACTCTGATTATAGATAAGCATGTAAAGTTTATTGGTACAGCGCCTTTCACAGACCAGCGCTTCACGTTTATAATAAATATATCTACATTAGATCTCAGGTCACATGTTTTTAAAGATCGTCTAAACATTTTACAATAAGAAAAAATATAACTAAAATGTGTCTAATTAAAGTAATATGTATGATTTTCATGTCAAGTCATCATTAAAGGGCCCTAATCTGTCATCATTAAAGGGCCCTAATCTGTCATAATTAAAGGGCCATAATCCGTCATCATCAAAGGGCCCTAATCTGTCGTCATTAAAGGGCCATAATCTGTCATCATTAAAGGGCCCTAATCTGTCATAATTAAAGGGCCCTAATCTGTCATAATTAAAGGGCCCTAATCTGTCATAATTAAAGGGCCCAAATCTGTCATCATTAAAAACTTAAAACCTTTGTGAAAAAGGTGTTGGTTATAGATTTGTTGTTGACAAAACTCTTGTCTATTCAGCTGTTATGGTCCCAGCTGGATTCATCTGCATATCTGGCAACCTGAGTCAGGGAGAGTGGGAGAGGCTGCAGTACCACTTTTGGCCACATTTTTACAGACTGCTCCTTTAATCCGTGAGATATACTTTTTTCTTTAATGATTATGTATATTTTACTGTTTGATGATCCTCCTGTGGACTCACCACCTGCAGAGGGTCAGTGAGGGGCTGGTGCTATGAGACTTGGGTGCATCTCTGACTGCCACCCCCCTGACCCAGAAATGGATTAAAGGGTAGAAAATGGATGGATGGATGGATGGATGATTAAGGGCTGATGTGATGTGGGTTCTGAGGCGCTATAAAAAAATAAAAGTTGGGACTATAAAGTTTATCTTTTGAAGTAAATGAATTACTTACGACAGAAAAAAGAAAACCTTGAATCACAATAACTAATAATTATAGGGCTCAATATTTACTTTCTGAACATTTAGAATAGTTTTTTTTTCCTTCAGCTTCAGAAAGATACTGTAAAAACTAGTTTATATTTTAGTTCTCAGACACACATATTTACATTCATAAATATTTAAAAACAAAACGTGAGGTTGAAACTTGAATCTAGATCACTGTGCTCCACTTCCAAACTGGGTCTGACCCAGGCCTGATCCAGGTCCACTGCAGCTGGACTGGACTCACTTCTGTCGTGTTTTTGATGAAGACTGGGTCATGTGATCCCCAGAGTCATGTGACCTCTTCAGGGGAAACAGGAATAATCTGTGTCTTTGCTCTTTCTGACTTTAATGTCCAAAAAAAAACCAGGATTGGCCGCCGAGACAGAGCTAGCATAGCATCGTCTGGGTTATTCTGGTGGATCAGAGAGAGACCAGAGAGAGACCAGAGAGACCAGAGAGACCAAATAGAGAGACCAGAGAGAGAGACCAGAGAGAGACCAGAGAGAGAGACCAGAGAGAGACCAGAGAGAGACCAGAGAGTCCAGAGAGACTAGAGAGACTAGAGGGAGAGACCAGAGAGAGACCAGAGAGAGAGACCAGAGAGAGAGACCAGAGAGAGAGACTAGAGAGAGACCAGAGAGAGACCAGAGAGACTAGAGAGAGACCAGAGAGTCCAGAGAGACTAGAGACTAGAGAGAGACCAGAGAGAGAGACCAGAGAGAGACCAGAGAGAGAGACCAGAGAGACTAGAGAGAGAGACCAGAGAGACTAGAGAGAGAGTCCAGAGAGTGACCAGAGAGAGAGACCAGAGAGACCAGAGAGACTAGAGAGAGACTAGAGAGAGACCAGAGAGAGACCAGAGAGAGAGACCAGAGAGAGACCAGAGAGTCCAGAGAGACTAGAGAGAGACCAGAGAGTCCAGAGAGACTAGAGAGAGACCAGAGAGAGACCAGAGAGACTAGAGAGAGACCAGAGAGAGAGACCAGAGAGAGAGACCAGCGAGAGACCAGCAAGAGACCAGAGAGAGAGACCGGAGAGAGAGACCGGAGAGACTAGAGAGAGACCAGAGAGAGACCAGCAAGAGACCAGAGAGAGAGACCAGAGAGAGAGACCAGCGAGAGACCAGCAAGAGACCAGAGAGAGAGACCGGAGAGAGAGACCGGAGAGACTAGAGAGAGACCAGCGAGAGACCAGCAAGAGACCAGAGAGAGAGACCAGAGTTCTTTTTGTGAAAACTAGGATGTCTTTTACCTCTAAATTTCTTGGGAGGGTTTTCCAGGTCTCCAGCGTTGGGCTCCACCACACACCGGTCGTCCACCAAACTAAAAACAAGAAAAGAATCACAGAAAACGTTAAATATTCTACAAAAACAAATACAAATGAACTACTATTAATATTAAAACACATTTTCACAGCGTCACACAATCCACTTTACTTTCATTTTGATTTTTCGAAACGATTTTAACCCAAACTTCTTTTCTCTTCGGTCTCTTGATGCTTGTACAATACTCATTTGTCCGTCTCATCTCAGTTTTTCAGAATTGCTTTTTATGGGAAAGCGGTGTTGGAAGAGCGGGGTCCAGTGAAGGATGAAGCTTTGTCTGCAGAAAGAGACTGAAAAAGGTCATGGATCCGAGGAGCAGGATGTGACCAAATAGGGGCTGAGATAGAGACCGCAACGAGACATAACGAGGGGTTAAAGGAGCTACATCGCTTTGTGCGTTTGAGAAGCCGTCAATCAAGTTTGAAAGTCATGTTTTTATCCGAGTCTTTTAGGGTGATAAGGAAGTAGGGCCTTGCTTTTTATTCAAAACAAAACAAAACAAAAAGTGGAGTCAGCGACAAATCGTATTTCCTTAAACAAAAATATATTTAAAACGATTTTTTCTAAAAGAGTCTTAGTAATAAAAAATAATAATGCTTTGGTTTCACTCTAAACACGGTGGTGATAAACTACTAGACTAGAAAGAGACCAGAGAGAGACTAGAGAGAGACCAGAGAGAGACTAGAGAGAGACCAGAGAGAGAGACCAGAGCGAGACCAAAGAGAGACCAGAGAAAGACCAGAGAGAGAGACCAGAGCGAGACCAAAGAGAGACCAGAGAGAGACCAGCGAGAGACTAGAAAGAGACCAGAGAGATAAACTACTACTGTAGCCACAGCTGCCCTGGGGCACACTGACAGAAGCGAGGCAACCAGTCTGTGCCATCAGCCCCTCCCACCACCACCAACCATTCACACACACACCAGACTCATTCTAATGTGGGGGAAGTGTCTTGACTAAGGATCAGAGAGAGACCAGAGAGAGACCAGAGAGAGAGACCAGAGAGAGACCAGAGAGAGACCAGAGAGAGACCAGAGAGAGACCAGAGAGAGACCAGAGAGAGACCAGAGAGAGACCAAAGAGAGACTAGAAAGAAACCAAAGAGAGACCAGAGAGAGACCAGAGAGAGACCAAAGAGAGACCAGAGAGAGACCAAAGAGAGACCAGAGAGAGACTAGAAAGAGACCAAAGAGAGACCAGAGAGAGACCAGAGAGAGACCAAAGAGAGACCAGAGAGAGACCAAAGAGAGACTAGAAAGAAACCAAAGAGAGACCAGAGAGAGGCCAGAGAGAGACCAAAGAGAGACTAGAAAGAGACCAAAGAGAGACCAGAGAGAGACCAGAGAGAGACCAAAGAGAGACCAGAGAGAGACCAAAGAGAGACTAGAAAGAAACCAAAGAGAGACCAGAGAGACCAGAGAGAGGCCAGAGAGAGACCAAAGAGAGACTAGAAATAGACCAAAGAGAGACCAGAGAGAGACTAGAAAGAGACCAAAGAGAGACCAGAGAGATACCAGAGAGAGTCTAGAAAGAGACCAAAGAGAGACCAGAGAGAGACCAAAGAGAGACTAGAAAGAGCCCGAAGAGAGACCAGAGAGAGACCAGAGAGAGACCAGAGAGAGACCAGAGAGAGACCAGAGAGAGTCCAGAGAGAGACCAAAGAGAGACTAGAAAGAGCCCAAAGAGAGACCAGAGAGAGACCAGAGAGAGTCCAGAGAGAGACCAGAGAGAGACTAGAGAGAGGCCAAAGAGAGACTAGAAAGAGCCCAAAGAGAGACCAGAGAGAGTCCAGAGAGACCATTCACACACACCAGACTCATTCCAATGGGGGTGAAATGTCTTGCCTAAGGACACAACGGCAGTTTGGCACTTTACAGCCGCACCACTGTGGCTGGGGTTCCCAGAGGTTAAGTGTCTTGCCAAGGACACAACGACAGCAGACAGTGGGAGTCGATGGTGAAAGTCGGGCTTGAACCCACGACCTTCTGCCTCAAAGGCCAATGCTCCACCAACTGCGGCACGGTGGCTGAGTGGTAAGCACTCTCGCCTCTCAGCAAGAAGGTCCTGGTTCGAATCCCGGCCGGACCAGGGCCTTTCTGAGTGGAGTTTGTATGTTCTCCCCGTGTCTGCGTAGGTTTCCTCCGGGTACTCCGGTTTCCCCTACCACTAAAAATATGTACAATAGGTCTGGCATGTGCCTCCTGTTCGGCGACCCCGCTCCCATCTCTGTGTGGAGTGAGAGACAAATGCCCAAAAAATAACAAGTGTAAACCGCTTTGTGACTCTGGTCTGTGAAAGGCGGTATATAAATAAAGCTTACTTACTTACTTACTTACTTAACTGACACACACAACATTTTTCTTATTTCCAGACTTTTATTGTTCAGATAAAATAAGTTTGTGATGCTGTATTTGAAGAAAACATAAAAAAAATTATAGAAATAAGTAAATAATACTTTAAATGTATGTTTTTAAACTAGAATCAAGTCGTTTGGGGCTAGAATAATTTTGTAATCATGAGAAATCTTAAGTCCTTGTAATATTTTCAGATCATTTTTTATCATTTTAAGCCGTATTTTGCTTATTTTCAAATAGTTTTTTCTTATTTTTTCCAAGGGATTTCATCCAGAGGAGATGGGAGCGAGGGAACCCGGAGAACAATGATTTTTTCCATATAAAAATCAAAACAGCAGAAAAATTACATATTTAAAAATGCTTGTATTAGATCTTTTCTCACTAAATGGAGGTTTTTTGAGTGTAAAATACAGTTTGTATACATTTTTTTAAATATATTAATTTCAGATGGACATAACAATAACATTGGACAAACCAGACGCTGTAAGTGTTAATGCGCAGGTGCTAATTTACACGTGAGAACAAGTCTGTAGTTTTGGCCCAGTGGGGAGAGAGTTCCACAGTTCAACCCTAAAGGAGAAGCTGGATTGTCTCATGAGAATTATAATATTAATTTTCCAAAAGACAGTTACATATAATTTTATGTATTTATTTATTTATTTAATTTCTATTTATTTATGTATTTATTATTTATTTATTATTTATTTATTTGTTTCAATTGTGGACAAAAACAATACTACACATATTACATTTCAAATAATTGTCGTCTTGTCGCACAAATGAAAAGGAGCAGAAAGAAGAAAAAAAAATCTTATGTTGCCTGCCCCTTTGTACAAATTAAATAAAATAAAAAATAAAAACAAGAAAAAAATAAGATGGCCTTTAGCACTTCTTCAAACTGTTTTTATTTTATGTGTTTTTGTTTTCATGATTCTTTGTTTTTTATTGTTTTTTCTAATCATTAATTTTGTACGATCCACATGTTTTCTTAAACATGTGGAACACATTTTATTAGCAAAGGACATAACTAAAACATGAGCTATAGCGACGAAGGTCTCTGCTGCAGTCTGGTTCTCAGAGACACAGATTCTGGTGCAGCCTGATTTGCCTCTGTTTTGAATCTGGGGATTTTTTTTGAATTTAGCCAAAACCAGACCAACAACCAGCACCGACGCACAATTATTAAGGCCTTAATGTAGAGATATGGACAGAGCTGTGGCTTTAAGAGGGGAGAGAGTTGTTAAATATCATTGACTGCCAGCTGTTTTTGATTATTTAACTGATTCTCAAGACCCACAGAATCGTGTGGGTCTTGAGTCTGTGTTGACTTGACATCGCAAGTCAACACAGAACAAAACTAGCTAATAACTGATGCGACGCATAAAAAGGTTAAAGATATTGCTAATTTTCATTTCCATTCCGTGGTTGGGCCTTTCTAAACTACATTAGCATTTTCAATATCATCTTAAAAACGTACATGACCGTTATGGCGATAAATGGCAGCAGAGCCGATGGAGATGGCACTTTTTTGGTTAGTTTGAATTCATCCTAATATATTAAGAAACTAGGATTTATAATATGTATAACTTTGTGCACTGAGGAGAGTGAAAGATGATATGTACTTCGGAGTTTTAGTCAAATGACCGGGATTCTCATTCAAATCAGAAGACTGTGGCAGACTGATTAGCTGAGTGGTTAGTCTACTGCGGCGCTGATCTCTGCTGGAGCCCCCTCTGGAAACCTGCTTTTTAAAACCATAATGACTCTGAAAGACCATTAGAGATGAATGGAACGAGGTGCAGGACGTGTCAGAACAGAGAAGACCGCCGAGACATGCAACAGACACTCTTTCGTCATGGACAAAGAGGTTTCCAAGGCAACCAAGAAGAGGAGGGGCTTAGGGCGAGGGGGCGTGGCCAGGTGGAGACACAACAACACACTCTGGTAGTATTTGATGAAAGACGCAAGACCCTGAAGCCCCGAAATTAGTCAAGTTATCATGTGTTTTCAAATAGGAATGGACCAGATGTAGCCTCAAAAATAAAATGATAAATAATTTGGGGCTGATAGAACGAAACAATGGGATTCCTCCACTTCCTCCTCCTGCTTTTCCTCAGTGCATGTTGTTTTTGAGTTGAATTTTCTAAAACACCTACAATGTCTGAACCGAAAACCCCCAAAGTGACAAAGAAGAGAAACTCAGAGGAAAAGGTGTTGTATAAGAAGACTCAGGACGCAGCCAGGGCTCTGTGATGCTACCTCAGTCCAGTTTTGCTAAATGCTAGTTTGTTAGAGGAAGCTAGCATCAGGTATAGCAGGCTAATCACTCACAGACTTGAGCTTAATGTAGTTTAGTTCTTTCACATTTCAAGCTGAGGTTTCGTCACAGACTGTGTTATTACAGAAACACGTTCTTGTGCTGGGGTTGGAGCATGGACGTCGGAACTATTTTCTGAGAGGGGGGGCGGGTTTTTGTTGGGAGAGTCGAGGGAGAGACTCATACTTGGATTACACTGGATAATAACATACCATCTTAATTGTTAAGAAAAACAAAATAAACAATATATATCAAGCAAGTCACTTATCAAACTGAACTTTTTTTTTTTCAATACGCATTCATGCGTCAGTCTCTCCGGTGGCTTCATTGTGTTGTGTAGCCCAGTGACGTGCGGTCAGATGAGGCAGGCAAGGCCCTCACCTAAGATCATAGAAAGAAAAGTAATAAAATGGATACAATAATGTTTGGTCACTTTATCAAGTGATTTGTGCTGTGCCTTATTTCATTTATTTATACCTTGAAATCGCAGATTTGACAGAGCGGTGCTGTGAGGCGAGCCTCTCTTGGGAGACGTAAAAAGCAACAGCTCACAGGGAGAGTCCTGTGAGGTGCTATCAAACTGTTTTCTCTGTTTATCACAGTTTAAAAAGTTCAAAAATATTTAATTTACAATCAACATGTTTACATTTAAGAGGATGGCTCATAAATTGTGTTTTTGAAGCAAATATGGGTCTTAATCGCGCTCAACCACAGCTTGTAAGTGAGGAAAGCCTCAAGGGGGCGCTTGTGAGCCCAAACTTTGGCTGCATCCAATTCCATCAGAAAGCTCCTTTCTTGTTCTTCTTCTGCTAAGGGCAGCTACAGGTTTGGCTAACATACCTATAATACATTTTAAGATAATTTAAAATGCACTTAGAGTAATGTTTTGCTTCCAATGATGATATGAATCATAAGAAAAGGAGGTGAAGGGTAAGGTTGAATTTAGAAATTGGATTTACCCGGGAGTCGGCTGCAGCAAAACTCGGAGTTTACGGAGGAGACACCCGTTTGTTTTACTTTTTAAAACTCATTGAACTTATTTCCAAATGGAGGATTACATGTCTGTGCTCAAACTATTATCTGGACTTAAACATGAAACTGGTCCTAACTGAAGTGGTCTGTGCTGTTCATTAATACCTAAGGTCCTAAGGTAAGGCCCATAACACACTTTGTACTATTTACAAACGTTTGCGTTTTGTATGAGAAAACAATGCAGACATTAAATCATATTCTGCTGTAGCCAAACAAATTGTGTATAAGGCCGCTCCTGTTCCTGTAGGTCCTGTTGGTTTATATGATGTATAATCATATGAACACATGATTGATCCCCCACCGCACGTCACTGGTGTAGCCAGGTCTCTAATCTGCGCAAGGCTGAGAAAGAGCGCTCAGAGGCTGCGACAGATATTAGCCAGACAGAGCTTCATAAGCTTCTCCGACAGCATGGAGCGGGTTTTGGGCTGCAAGGAACGCAGGATAGTGATAACTTCTCGCTCCCGGCACACGCGGAGGGGGTGCGGCCGCACCCCCCGCACCCCTAGTTCCGACGTCTATGGGTTGGAGTATACAAAAGGTAACTTGGGGTTTGAGGAGAGTGTTCGGATGAGGAGCTGTACACTGAATGAAAGTACCATCCCGAGGAGCTGTCTCTCTCAAACCTGAAGTTACCTTTTGTATAGCGCACATGACCTCATCACCGTCATATCAATACGCACTCAAAATAGGTCCTAACCAGGTAATAACAACAGGGCATGACCAAAACTAAACAGCAATATAAACCCTTTATACTAGTATTTCAAGAGGCGAAGGTTTTCACTTTTCCTCTTAAAGTTTACCCGAGTAATGAGCAGTGCTTTCAGAGTGTTTTGCTAGTTTTACCGTAGCTCTGCACGTCCGCTCTTCCGCCATGAGCGACGGAAAACTCGCACTTACGAAGTGTACAAACGGCAGCATTTTCATTACCCGGGACTTTCTTGAGAAAACTGTTCCAGGAGTTCTTGGGTTAGCCTCGACCTTCTTTTAGGCTGAGCAGAGGAAAGTTTGCCATTTGTGACCGTAATGTCAATGCCATGGGCCAATGAGAATCAAGCTACAGATACACTGAGGACTGTTGAGCTTTTGTGATTGGTTCATTAAAATAAATTGCTATGGCAACTGTGTGATTGGCAGACGCATTACCCAAAGACAACAAGATTTAGCCACTGTGTGTTGCAATAGCTTTTAACATTGGATAAAGAAAATAAATCAGGACGCCCGGGACAGAGCGTCGGTAAAAGTGGGACAAAACTATGGGGCTGGTGAGATCCTCCGGGACGGAGAGCTCAAAATCGGGACTGTCCCGGGTAAATCAGTCAGGTATGGTCACCCTAGACAGGTTGCGTGCAGATAACTATATAATATTATTCATCTTCATCTATATGAAGAAATATTTGATATAAAAAGCAAACAGTATCAAAGATTATTAAAACGATCCTAGTGACTGCAGTTTCCTCGGTTGAATCCCCTCTGACCAATCAGAGAGCGGGTGAGGCTAAAAGCTAGGCTAAATGCTAAAGCTAGGCTACATGCTAAATGCCTCACTCACTCGGGCTCATTACATACGTCACAGTAAACTCAGATCCAATGGTTTCAATCTGCAAAAGGAGTTAGCCCCTCCCACCTGTTCATGGAGTCAATCCAGACCTTAGTACACAATGAAATGAGTACCATGGTGCGGTAAGACCAGGCTCGGTTAGAGGCCAGGCCAGTCCTCGTAAATTTCTCTAGTGTGAGATCAATAAAGTCTATCTCATCTGATGTAGTTTTACGGAATATTTTCACAGATTCAGGAAAATGTGTGACGTGTTGATTTGATTATTTTAACAGAAATCCTGATCGGATCTTTAACAACCATAACCCACTTTATCTAGACATGAAGCTTTATCTAGACATGAAGCTTTATCTCGACATGAAGCTTTATCTAGACATGAAGCTTTATCTAGACATGAAGCTTTATCTAGACATGAAGCTTTATCTAGACATGAAGCTTTATCTAGACATGAAGCTTTATCTAGACATGAAGCTTTATCTAGACATGAAGCTTTATCTAGACATGAAGCTTTATCTAGACATGAAGCTTTATCCAGACATGAAGCTTTATCTAGACATGAAGCTTTATCTAGACATGAAGCTTTATCTAGACATGAAGCTTTATCTAGACATGAAGCTTTATCTTATCATGAAGCTTTATCTAGACATGAAGCTTTATCTAGACATGAAGCTTTATCTAGACATGAAGCTTTATCTAGACATGAAGCTTTATCTTATCATGAAGCTTTATCTAGACATGAAGCTTTATCTAGACATGAAGCTTTATCTAGACATGAAGCTTTATCCAGACATGAAGCTTTATCTAGACATAGACATGAAGCTTTATCCAGACATGAAGCTTTATCTAGACATAGACATGAAGCTTTATCTAGTAAGTAGTAAGAAAGTAAGTTTTTATTTATATACCGCCTTTTCACTGCAGATCTGAGTCTCAAAGCGGTTTACAATTGTTAATTTTTTTTGGGCATTTGTCTCTCACTCCACACAGAGATGGGAGCGGGGCCAGTACAGGAGGCGCATGCTAGAACTATTGAACATATTTTTAGTTGTAGGGGAAACCAGAGTACCCGGAGGAAACCTACGCAGACACGGGGAGAACATGCAAACTCCACTCAGAAAGGCCCTGGTCCGACCGGGATTCGAACCCAGGACCTTCTTGCTGAGAGGCGAGAGTGCTATCCACTCAGCCACCGTGCCGCCCATGAAGACATGAAGC
>OZ035827.1:2882435-2984935 GCA_964034765.1 Knipowitschia caucasica | reverse complement strand
AAAACAGTCTGAGGCAGAATGTCATTATTTTGACACTTATAATTTCAGAAACTTTTTCTGTAAACACGAAGTTAGCTCAGTAAATATGTGCGTCCATATGAATGTAGTCAATACGCCTGAAAACGCTGTGAAACTATGCCAGACCTGTTGGTGGCGCTGTGACGCAATGACGGGATCAAGCCCAAACTTCCGTGGGCATGCGCGGAATTTTGTAAACAGACAACATGGCGAGTGGGCGAGCTGGTACTACATTAGTATGGACGGACGATGAGGTTGAACTGTTGCTTCGGGTCACACTGGATTACAAAACCAACAAGCTACAAGAAAGTGTAGACTGGGACATTGTTGTTGTCATTATTTTCTGAGTGCGGCGCATGCTTTAACAAGAGGCGGGGCGATGACGCAAGCGTCTCAGATACATTGCGGAGAGGCAGTAACCACGGAGCGGCATATACGGAGTTTTGAAATCTTTCCACTCTGGGACCTACTTTCAAAAATGTTCGTTTACACCCCCCCCAAAACGCCGGCCTCGTATGGACGATACACTGGATTGATAAAGTATTTTTGCGTTTAGGCCTGAGCTTGACTTTGTGTGGACAGGGCCTAAATCTTTTGGATTTGCTCAAAACATTTTACTTTTGGGAACAACCAACATGAGCTGGTACTGGTAGTGTAATGGGGAAAAAAAGGTACCCCAGCTTTAGTTTAGCAAGTATAGTAGCGCTACGAGAGGAGACACGGACACTTCCAGAGGCTCCATGTCCAGGCTCAGTGTGTATTTATTGCGTTAATGAAATAAATCAATTATCGTGCGTTAACGTGATCTTTTTGACAGCCCTAATATACATATGAAAATACATGTTACTGAACGGGTGGTAGGTGGCTGAGTGGATAGCACTCTCGCCTCTCCGCAAGAAGGTCCTGGGTTTGAATCTCGGTCGGACCAGGGCCTTTCTGAGTGGAGTTTGCATGTTCTCCCCGTGTCTGCGTAGGTTTCCTCTGGGTACTCCGGTTTTCCCCTATCTAAAAACATGCACAATAGATCTGTTGCTCTTGTACTGGCCTCGCTCCCATCTCTGTGTGGAGTCAGTGACAAACTAATGCCCAAAAATAACAATCCTTTGAGACTCGGTGTATAAATAAAAATTACTTCTATCTGTCTTTGTTTTGTGTGTCCGGTTTGTTCTGCTGTGTTTTTTGACTGTTTTATTGTTATTAATGTTTAGATTTTGTATAACTTCTGGGTAGTTGGTGCACACTGGGGTGGTCTTGCACAGTTTTTTCCACTATGGTTTTACTGCAAAGGGCAAATTAATTCTTGAATCTTGACTCTCATGGTAAGGGTTCCCGGTGAAAGTGCCAGGACGGTGTAGACTGTGGTTAATTAGTGCTGAAGAACTATAAAACTGATAAGACCCACTGCCCAAAGATCACGCTGCTCTGGGTCTGAGGCAGAGACGCTACAGTCAGAAATGTGCTGTTGACCTGATGTAGAAATGGAATGGACAAAACAAGACAACGATTATAGACAAAGGAGAAGTTGCATGTAAATGATAAAGAGTATAATAAAAAACAATTACATGTATCTGTAAAAAGCGGAATTAAGAAAAAAATTCAATAAAATTGGAAAAACATATGTATATAATAAAATGTATGTCTAAAAACAGAACAAATAAAACAATTGAATGTGAAGCTTGTCTCCTGCTGCTGTAAAGTGCTCCGGACACTTGAATAAGACACAGATCTGAGAAAGATTCAGTTGAACCAAAGTCTGACGTGTTGCAATGTTGTTACTGCGTTATTTATTATTATTATTATTATTATTATTATTATTATTATTATTATTACTATTGTTAGCTTTTTAGAATGATCTGTTTATTTGTTTTGTTGTGTTTGGATGGATGTGTTTTTGCTGCTCCTGGACACCTGCTTTTATCCTACAGGGATCAATAAAGTATCTGACTATCTATCTATCTATCATGTATCTTGACAATGATAGAAAATAACCACTGGCCTAAAACCCCAGTGGTTCTGGTTCTTACCCCAGTGGTTCTGGTTCTTACCCCAGTGGTTCTGGTTCTTACCCCAGTAGTTCTGGTTCTTACCCCAGTGGTTCTGGTTCTTACCCCAGTGTGCTGATGAAGCCACTCACGGAGCCCTCCGCGAACAGAGACACGATGTCTCCGATGTGGAGGAAGCTAGAGGCGGACTCGGACATCCTGCGGCCGGGCTGGGGGTCCTCAGGTGGGGTTCCTCAGGAGGTCCTCAAGGGGTCCTCGGGTGGTGGTCCACAAGGGGTCCTCGGGGGGTCCTCAGCTGGGACACATTCCTCTGCATGCACCGGACTCAGAAACACGTCAAAAGTCTACGCTCCCCATGGATCTATCAGGCTCATACAGAGTGTGAAGTCTGGGAAAGAAGAACACAGTCACCGCTCCGAGCGCGTCTCTGCTCTATGGTCCCAGGCGTCTATGGTCCCAGGCGTCTATGGTCCCAGGCGTCTACGGTCCAGAGCGTGTATGGTCCAGAGCGCGTAGGGTCCAGAGCGTGTATGGTCCAGAGCGTGTATGGTCCAGAGTCGCTCCAGTGCTGAGGTGGGCGTGTGCTCGTACGGGCACGCGCTGGAGTTCAACAAATGAAAAACAGTGAAAATCCGGAAGTGGAACAAGTGCGAGAAAAGGCGGATTCACACACGCCTCAAGAAACAACATGAGGATGTTTGAGACTCAGGCTTCTACTCATGCCTACAACTTTACAACCCGTGCCTCTGGTCAGACCAGCCCTGCCCATGGTCCTGCACATGGTCCAGCACATGGTCCTGCAAATATAGTTCCAGAGCGGTCATTCAAGACTCCTGCAGAGTTCGTGGCTGTAGCTGGCTGTAGTTTAGAGCCAGATTCAGTGACAGACTCATGGTGTGGTCGTTCCTCCTGCTGTAGTCAGACTGTACAACGAACACCAGAAAGGCTGACCCTGCACATGTACAGTCATATAATCCACTGAAAGTACACTAATCACTGTATAAACTTATTTTCTTCTTCTTTGGTATTTTTCTGAACCCTGATGGTATATTTTTAGTTTTATTCCCAGCTTTTGGCACTGATTCTTCTGACTGTGTTCTGTTTGTGTCCGGGGCTGAAGCAGCAACTCACAGACGACTCCTACAACTAGATTATGAAGCTAATAAGGATGAGAAATGATCACAGAAGCATTCAACCTGGAGCAGACGCCGCAGAAGAAACATAAACATTTAGAAAGACACATGTCCATATTTATCACATTCACAAAAAGAAAGAAAAATACTTTATTGATCCCTGTAGAAATAGTCATCCTAGTTTGTTTTAGTACAGAGACGTTTAAGTAACAATATGTAAGATTTTCATGTCAAGACATCATTAAAGGGCCCTAACATGTCATCGTTAAAGGGCATTAATCTGTCATCATTAAAGGGCCTTAATCTGTCGTCATTAAAGGGCCCTAATCTGTCATCATTAAAGGGCCCTAATATGTCATCGTTAAAGGGCATTAATCTGTCATCATTAAAGGACACTAATCTGTCATCATTAAAGGGCCCTAATCCGTCATCAATAAAGGGCCCTAATCTGTCATCATTAAAGGGCCCTAATCTGTCATCATTAAAGGGCCCTAATATGTCATAATTGAAGGGCCCTAATCTGTCATCAATAAAGGGCTCTAAACTGTCATCATTAAAGGGCCCTAATCTGTCATCATTTAAGGTCCCTAATCTGTCATAATTAAAGGCCTTGTTCTGTCATCATTAAAGGGCCCTAATCTGTCATCATTAAAGGGCCCAAATCTGTCATCATTAAAGGGCTCTAATCAGTCATCATTAAAGGGCCCTAATCTGTCATCATTAAAGGGCCCCAATCTGTCATCATTAAAGGGCTCTAATCTGTCATCATTAAAGGGCCCTAATCTGTCATCAATAAAGGGCCCTAATCTGTCATAATTAAAGGGCCCTAATCTGTCATAATAATAAACTGCTCTTTTCCAATACTTCTTTAACTGATAACAGTAGTTCAGAGATATTTGAATTTCTAAATGAGTTTTACAACCCCTTCTCTTATTTTTTTCATTTCGATGTCCCGCCCTCCACCGTTTCACCAATCAGAAAGTCTGTGACCCGGGCGCCAGAACTCACCGTGTGGAGCTAATCTCAATGGTAAAGTACCATGTGGCGCAGAACTAAAAAAGGTCTCGTTATGATTCTCAAATCATTAACGACAAAACAAGGAATAAAACCAGGATTTCTATCTTTGTGAAAAAGGTGTTGGTTATAGATTTGTTGTTGACAAAACTCTTGTCTATTCAGCTGTTATGGTCCCAGCTGGATTCGTCTGCATATCTGGCAACCTGAGTCAGGGAGAGTGGGAGAGGCTGCAGTACCACTTTTGGACACATTTTTACAGACTGCTCTTCTAAGCTTGAAGGTAGATTCTTTTTTTTATTAAAACAAAAATAAATGGCAGGACAGTAGTATTTGTAGAAGAATGTATAGAGAGTGTAGTGACTATAGGACGCTGTGTTCTCTGATGGTGTGACTATAGGACGCTGTGTTCTCTGATGGTGCATGTTTGTCTTGATGGTGTGTACTGCTCTTGTGTTCTTGGTTGATCTTATCTAAATAAACAGCGCCAAGATTAGAACCGGTTCCAAAATGCGGTATAACTCCCTGCACCAGAAAGTCCTCACACCTATCTGTCAATCACCAACGACTTTGTACCATGTGACGCAGCCTGGTCCCTGAAGGTGAGCACTGGGAATCAAAATAAATAATCAAATACTTAAACCAGGCATGTCCAAACTCAGGCCTGTGGGCTAATTGCGGCCCTCAGTGTCATTGTATGTGGCCCTCTGCCTCGCTAACACAAAGTAGTCTGTGAGATCATAAAGTTCACTGTGTCATCCATCCAACTTCAGCTCTGCCAATATAGACCTTGTTCTAAAGCCCAGAATGTACTGAGGTGGTTTTTGATTGCGTCACTTCCGTTATTGATGGCTAATTCTTATTCCGGGTGCACCCCCACAGGCCCGGGGTGGTATTGCAGCATGTCAGCGCACGTCATTTTGGCCACTTTTGAGCCGAGACCCGCCCACACTGGTTTCACCATGTGTCGTATATCTACAATATCAATATGTTTTTACAAATGCATTTCTATTTACAATTTGTCAGCACAAAATGGAGCGGGAAAGAAGTAAAAACTTAATAATAAAAAAAAATGCAAGAATTTTGTTATTTAGCATTGAATAAATAATCCTTTTATAATCATTTGTGATTCAATACTTTAAAAAGGAGCAGTCTGTAATAATGTGGCCAAAAGTGGTACTGCAGCCTCTCCCACTCTCCCTGACTCAGGTTGCCAGATATGCAGACGAATCCAGCTGGGACCATAACAGCTGAATAGACAAGAGTGATGACCCATTTAGACCCTAATTTTGATTAGATTTTAAATGTATTTTTTCTCATCAGGAAACACTTCATATTTAAGTTTAGTAACAAAAGATGTTTAAATCCCGCAGGTTTGATAAAGTATGTTGAGCACAGTTTAACTCATTGACGTGTTTGTCTGAGACCTTCTGTTCGACGAGAGATTAAAGGAGAACTAAACTAGCTAGAAGCAAACTTATTCTCGCAGAAGAAAGCAGTAGTCCAGTCTTTCAGAATCTACATTTCACATTATAATATTATAGCCCACCATCAGGCCCGTCGGAAGGGCTGTGCGACCTGTGCCCAGTGTTGCCAACTCCTCAGTAAGGAAAGTAGCTATTGGCTGTCCCAAAAGTCGCTAGAAGTCGCTAAATGACGTCATCGCCTAATTTGCATAATTTGCCATTTGCAAATAACTGTAACGGACGCTGTAGGAGAGAGGAATAAGGTCGTGGGAGAGACAAAAGTGAGTAAAAACACCCTAAATATGTTTAGAACTACAAATGTACAAAAATAATTTCAACATTAACAACATTTAATGATTTTAATGCTTTGTCTAGATCCACATTACACACATCAGTTTTGTCCTGTATTGTTAAATGTTATAACAGCAAATGTAATCAAAAGATTGTTATGTAGGGTGAAATTGCTAGCTCTACAACCAACCCTCCTCCTTTATCCGGGCTTGGGACCGGCAAAGTGACCCAAAAGACACACTCTGGCAGAGTTACTTAGGTTTATTTTTGTAAGTTTTTTTTTTTTTTTCATAGTTTGGCATAACAAATGATTTAATGTGACCCACTACTGAGAGAAAACAGAGTCACGGACAGAGCTGCCGCGGATGGAGTGGGGGGTAGTGGGGGGTGGCGGTGGTAGGAGTGGCCGGGGAGCTTTGGATGTGTGGTGGTGGTGGAGCTGGAGTTCAGTCTGCAGCAGCCTGAAAACTTCCTGTGCTTTTGAGTCTCCTCTCTCTCTCTCTGCTCCGCCCATAGACTGTAGCTGGGACTGCTGCGCAAGGCTACTGTGAGACTGGCCGCCTGTAAGTGCTTTGGGACGGGGGAGGGGCTCACGTTGAGGACAGCAGAACAATACGTGCTTCACGAGTCTCCAAAACACCAGATAAGTCGCCAAAACACCAGATAAGTCGCCAATAACACCAGAAAAAGTCGCTAGATTTGTCGCTAGTCGCTTTTTTGAAAAAAAGTCGCTATAGGGGTCTGAAAAGTCGCTAAATCTAGCGACAAAGTCGCTAAGTTGGCAACACTGCCTGTGCCGTCGCACAGGGCCTCGCACCACACAGGGCCTCGCAATCCTTCCTTTTTTTTATTTTTTTATTAAATAAATATACTAGTTCAAGAGTCCCCAAAGGGCAGACTGCGCTCCAAATTCGGACCCCTAATCCCCTTTCTCTGGACCTCTGATTTCTTTTGTTCAAAAGTACATTATTACAAGTGAAGTCAAATTTTCACCAAAAGCGATTTGTAAACAGGCAGGCGCGAGGGCAGCTATCTACGCAGCGGGTCCTTTACGGAGCTGTCAGATAACTTTAGCAGTGTCTGAGTGAAGAAAGTAACGGGAATGAGCCCAGTGTACGGAGAGATGGATACTCGCGTCTTCCGTATGAGGAGGAGGAGAGAGGAGTGTGATCAGAGGAGGAAGAGGAGGAGCTGCGAAACAGGTGTGTGAGCGCTGTTATTGTCAATGTTGAGCCCAAATATCCACATCAAAAACATATTATAAAAGCATTAGCAAACACTGTATGTCCAACGTTCATGCTACTGTGAGTGCAGTGGATTTTGGGCATAAAAATGTGGTCAGAGTGTGTGGAGGAGGAGGAGCAGGAGAAGGAGCGTATGTTGTGAGTGTGGAGGCATGGCAAAAACGTTATTTGATGAGGAAAAAAATAAAAAATATTGACTCCGCCTCATAGCCATTTTGGCGCATTTTGCCGTAATCTAACAATTAGAAAAAGAAGAAGACTCCTTTTGGTTCAATCTTTTGAGTTGCTGCCATTTTGCCACAGGACGAAAGAGCCATGTCAGCTAAAAAGACCGCGACCAATATACCAATGCCAAGCGCGGTAACAGTTTGTGTGTGGGTGCGTGCGTGTGTGCGTGCGACGCTGCATTGGAGCGAGGACACACGTCTGCGCGCATGCTGATCTCTTCACGCACAGCGCGAGGCGGTGCTGAATTCATGTCAAATATTATAACATGAAAAACTTTCCTGAGATCTGGGAAAAAGGTGTCAGGGCAGGGCCTCGCGTTTCAAGTTCGCACAGGGCCTTGCACCCCCCTTGCGACAGGCCTGCCCACCATTTTCTGTGGGTCTTGAAAATCAACAATCAAGTTAAGGCAGTCCCCCCCTGGACTGCCACCTTAATGTGGTGGGGGAGTTTGAGTACTCGGATGATCCTGGGAGCTATGCTGTCTGGGGCTTCATGCCCCTGGTAGGGCCTCCCATGGCAGACAGGTCTCAGGTGACAAGTCAGACAAAGAGCAGTCCAGAAGACACCATGGACAGCACAGAAATGAAAACAGTGACGTCGCCCGGCATGGCGCAGCCGGGAACCCACCCTGCGGCCAGGCCTGGGGTCGGGGCCCGTATGCGAGCGCCTGGTGGCCGGGCCTTAGCCCATGGGGCCCGGCCGGGCTCAGCCCGAAGGGATGACGTGGGCAGTCCCTCCTGTGGGCCCACCACCTGCAGAGGGGTCCGTGGTGAAGCGGTGCTGAGAGGACTGGGCGGCAGTCGAAGGCGGAGACCTCGGCGACCCAGTCCGCACACACAACATCTGGCTCTTGGGACGTGGAACGTCACCTCACTGGGGGGGAAGGAGCCCGAGCTCGTGGGGGAGGTTGAGCGATACCGACTAGAGATAGTCGGCCTCACCTCCACACACAGCTTGGGCTCTGGAACCCAACTCCTTGAGAGGGGTTGGACGCTCCACTTTTCTGGAGTTTCCCGCGGGGAGAGGCGGCGAGCTGGGGTGGCCATTCTCATTGCCCCCCATCTCAGCCGCCACGTGTTGGAGTTCTCCCCGGTGAATGAGAGGGTCGCGTCCCTCCGCCTCCGGGTGGGGGACAAGTCTCTCACTGTTGTGACGGCCTACGGGCCTAACGGCAGTGTAGAGTACCCGGCCTTCTTGGAGTCCTTGGGAGGGGTACTGGACAGTGCACCGCCCGGGGACTCCGTTATTCTCCTGGGGGACTTCAACGCCCATGTGGGAAACGCCAGTGACACTTGGAGAGGGGTGATCGGGAAGAGCGGCCCCCCTGATCTGAACCCGAGCGGTGTTCAGTTGTTGGACTTCTGTGCCAGTCACAGTTTGTCCATCACGAACACCATGTTCGAGCACAAGGGTGTCCACCAGTGCACGTGGCACCAGGACACCCTAGGCCGGAGGTCGATGATCGACTTTGTTGTCGTATCATCTGACCTTCGACCGCGTGTCTCGGACACTTGGGTAAAGAGAGGGGCGGAGCTGTCAACCGATCATCACCTGGTCGTGAGTTGGATCCGCTGGCAGGGGAAGAAGCCGGTCAGACCTGGCAGACCCAAGCGTATAGTGAGGGTCTGCTGGGAACGTCTCGCTGAGCCCCCTGTCAGACGGACTTTCAACTCACACCTCCGGGAGAGTTTCTCCCAGGTCCCGGCGGAGGAGGGGGACATGGAGTCCGAGTGGACCATGTTCTCTGCCTCAATCGCCGATGCGGCGGCTCGTAGCTGTGGTCGCAAGGTCTCTGGTGCTGGTCCCGGCGGCAACCCCCGAACCCGGTGGTGGACACCGGCAGTAAGGGATGCTGTCAGGCTGAAGAAGGAGTCCTATCGAGCCATGATGGTTCGGGGGACTCCTGAGGCAGCTGTCCAGTACCGGCAGGCCAAGCGTGCCGCGGCCCGGGCTGTTGCAGAGGCAAAAACCCGGGACTGGGAGGAGTTCGGAGAGTCCATGGAGCATGACTATCGGTCGGCCTCGAAGAGATTCTGGCAAACCATCCGACGCCTCAGGAGGGGGAAGCAGTTCTTTGCCAACACCATGTACGGTGCGTGTGGAGAGCTGCTGACCTCGACTGGGGATATTGTCGGGCGGTGGAAGGAATACTTTGAGGTTCTCCTCAATCCCCCCGTCACGTCCTCCGTTACAGAGGCAGAGGCTGAGGATGTTGGGGCGGGTACATCCATCTCCCTGGCTGAGGTCACCAAGGTGGTTGGTAGCCTCCATGGTGGCAAGGCTCCGGGTGTGGATGAGATCCGCCCTGACTATCTAAAGTCTCTGGATGTTGTAGGACTGTCTTGGCGGACACGTCTCTGCAACATCGCGTGGCGATCGGGGGCAGTGCCAATGGAGTGGCAGACCGGGGTGGTGGTCCCTCTCTACAAGAAGGGGGACCGGAGGATGTGTTCCAATTATCGTGGGATCACACTCCTCAGCCTCCCCGGTAAGGTCTACTCCAAGGTACTGGAGAGGAGGTTACGGCCGATGGTCGAATCTCGGATCCAGGAGGAGCAGTGTGGTTTTTGTCCCGGTCGCGGAACACTGGACCAGCTCTATACTCTCCATCGGATACTCGAGGGTTCATGGGAGTTCGCCCAACCTGTCCACATGTGCTTTGTGGATTTGGAGAAGGCGTTCGACTGTGTTCCCCGGGGTGTCCTTTGGGGGGTTCTCCGGGAGTACGGGGTCGGAGGTCCTCTGCTGAGGGCCATCCGATCCCTGTATGACCGGAGCCAGAGCTGTGTTCGCATTGCCGGCAGTAAGTCAGACCTGTTCCCGGTGAATGTTGGCCTCCGACAGGGCTGCCCTTTGTCACCGGTTCTGTTCACTGTATTTATGGACAGAATATCTAGGCGCAGCCAGGGGTCGGAGGGGGTCCGGTTCGGAGACCACAGGATTTCATCTCTGCTGTTTGCGGACGATGTTGTCCTGTTGGCTCCAACGAACCAGGACCTGCAGCATGCACTGGGGCGGTTTGCAGCCGAGTGTGAAGCGGCTGGGATGAGAATCAGCACCTCCAAATCCGAGGCCATGGTGCTTGACCGGAAAAAGGTGCCTTGCCCTCTGCAGGTGGGTGGAGAGGTCCTTCCTCAAGTGGAGGAGTTCAAGTATCTCGGGGTCTTGTTCACGAGTGAGGGAAGAATGGAGCGTGAGATTGACAGGCGGATCGGTGCAGCGTGCGCAGTTATGCGGTCGCTGTATCGGACCGTTGTGGTGAAGAGGGAGCTGAGCCGAAAGGCAAAGCTCTCAATTTACCGGTCAATCTTCGTTCCCTCCCTCACCTATGGTCATGAGCTTTGGGTAATGACCGAAAGAACGAGATCGCGGATACAAGCGGTCGAAATGAGCTTCCTCCGCAGAGTGGCTGGGCGCTCCCTTAGAGATAGGGTGAGGAGCTCAGTCACACGGGAGGAGCTCGGAGTAGAGCCGCTGCTTCTCCACGTCGAGAGGAACCAGTTGAGGTGGCTCGGGCATCTGTTCCGGATGCCTCCTGGACGCCTCCCTGGGGAGGTGTTCCGGGCACGTCCCACCGGGAGGAGGCCCCGCGGAAGACCTAGGACATGCTGGAGGGACTATGTCTCTCAGCTGGCCTGGGAACGCCTTGGGGTCCCCCCGGATGAGCTGGAGGAAGTGTGTGTGGATAGGGAAGTCTGGGCGTCTCTGCTTAGACTGCTGCCCCCGCGACCCGGCAACGGATAAAGCGGAAGAAAATGGATGGATGGATGGATGGATGGAAGTTAAGGCAGCCAATGAGATAATTTTCGATGTTTTAGTTTCACTTTGAATGTGGAAGAAATATTTGTCTGTTTTTGACTGTCTTGGTTTTCATTGTACTTAAAAAAAAAAAAAGTTACTAAAAATCTTGTGTTACTGGTACTAGTATATATATGTGTAAAGTATATAACATTATCCAAACCCATCTACACTTTGTAAAATACCACATTGCTTTGATTCTTATCCAACTTCTTTGCTCCTTCCTTCCTCTATATATTCTCCCTCCCTTTGTGCTTTGGCGTGATTGGTCGATTCCTCTCTATCGTCACGGTAACCGGTCAGCTGTTCACTCCTGTGTTGGTTAGCAAACAAAAACAACAAAACCTCACATCAATTAGAACGACAGCTTGGTTTTTTTTGTGTTTTTCCACAGTTGCCTTCTGTACTGGCAGAAATGAAAACATACAGTGCTGTTAAAAGTGCTGTCAGAGTTTTGGCGGCCTCCGGTGGTGATTTTTAGTATTACATCACCCTGTTCTTAAGGATTAGTCTTCAAAGAAAGGAAATTAGATTAATACGATTATAAGGGTTTTACAGCAAAAGGAAAGAAAAGGGGACAGATCAGGACCGAGGACAAAGTTCTCAAACCAAACTAGAAATCGTGAGAGTCCAATGTGGTCTTTTGTTTTTGCTTTAAGACCAGAGAATTTAAGATTTCTTTTTGGGATCATTTTTTTATTTTATTCTAAACTAGCAGTGTGTAAAAATGTGTCCAAAAGTGGTACTGCAGCCTCTCCCACTCTCCCTGACTCAGGTTGCCAGATATGCAGACGAATCCAGCTGGGACCATAACAGCTGAATAGACAAGAGTTTTGTCAACAACAAATCTATAACCAACACCTTTTTCACAAAGATAGAAATCCTGGTTTTATTTCTTGTTTTGTCGTTATTGATTTGAGAATCATAACGAGACCTTTTTTAGTTCTGAGCCACATGGTACTTTACCAGTGAGATTAGTTTGAGTGAGTTCTGGCGCCCGGATCACAGACTTTCTGATTGGTGAAACGGTGGAGGGCGGGACATCAAAATGAAAACAACAAGATTTAGAGGCTGGAAAAGTGATTTAGAAATTCCAATATCTCTGAACGACTGTTATCAGTTAAAGAAGTATTGGAAAAGAGCCGTTTATTATTATGACAGATTAGGGCCCTTTAATTATGACAGATTAGGGCCTTTTATGATGACAGATTATCGGCCTTTAATTATGACAGATTAGGGCCCTTTAATTAATTATGACAGATTAGGGCACAGGTGTCAAAGTCAAGGCCCGGGGGCCAGATCTGGCCCGTGAGACCATTTCCAGTGGCCCCTGAGATGATTTTAAATGATTATATTAAATAGCAGCATTGACGGTATTAGGCAACAATGGCATGTTATCCAATACTAATTTTCTCAAGAATACCATAACATTTAATTCCTTAAGAAATGTTAAGCCAACGTGTAATTAGAAGTTAGTTGTTATGCTATGTTTTTACATTTCAAGGAGGATTTCCCAATTTGTTAGTAAAAAAACGCCCTCTCCACTTTTTGATTTTTGGTCTTATTTGACGAGCACGAATCACCAGAATGATTGACAGTTGGGAGGACCAATAGTCTGATGATCCACCCGGAAGTAGAAAATCTTCACATTAACCTTCAATATTTGATCCAGTTTTGGTCCAGTCCACAGGAACTGAACTAAATCTATTCAGAAAAGAATATCCAGTCTAACTAATGTGAAACAAGTCATTTATATAGATACCTTTATATTATAAAAAGTATAAAAAATGAAACCCACTTCTTCTTTCGGCCCCTGAACGGCCCTTTAATTTTTTCGGCCCTCAACCAAAATAAATTTGACACCCCTGGATTAGGGCTTTTTATGATGACAGATTATCGGCCTTTAATTATGACGGATTAGGGGCCTTTAATGATGACAGATTAGGGCCCTTTAATTATGACAGATTAGGGCCCTTTAATGATGACTATGAAAATCTTACACATAGTGACCATAAACGTCTCTTCAGATGTACCTGTGGTATGTTACAGCTGTGGTTTCTTTAGAATACTGCGTTGTTCTTCTGGATTACTGACGGATTATAGAGCCCATAGTTCAGACTCAGACAGCTGTAAAAACAGTCCAAACTAAAAATATCTACTAGACCTGAGACCTGAGGTAGACTTGGGTTTCTATCTCACACACAACACTGGTTCACATACAACACTGGTTCACACACAACACTGGTTCACATACAACACTGGTTCACATACAACACTGGTTCACATACCACATTGGTTCACATACAACAATGGTTCACATACAACACTGGTTCACATACAACACTGGTTCACATACAACACTGGTTCACATAAAACACTGGCTCACATACAACAATGGTTCACATGCAACACTGGTTCACATACAACATTGGTTCACATACAACATTGGTTCACATACAACATTGATTCACATACAACACTGGTTCACATACAACACTGGTTCACATACAACATTGGTTCACATACAACACTGGTTCACATAAAACACTGGTTCACATACAACATTGGTTCACATACAACACTGGTTCACATACAACACTGGTTCACATACAACATTGGTTCACATACAACACTGGTTCACATAAAACACTGGTTCACATACAACACTGGTTCACATACAACACTGGTTCACATAAAACACTGGTTCACATACAACATTGGTTCACATACAACACTGGTTCACATAAAACACTGGTTCACATACAACATTGGTTCACATACAACACTGGTTCACATAAAACACTGGTTCACATACAACACTGGTTCACATACAACACTGGTTCACATACATTGGTTCACATACATTGGTTCACATACAACACTGGTTCACATACAACACTGGTTCACACACAACACTGGTTCACATACATTGGTTCACATACAACACTGGTTCACATACAACACTGGTTCACATACAACATTGGTTCACATACAACACTGGTTCACATACAACACTGGTTCACATACAACACTGGTTCACATACAACATTGGTTCACATACAACACTGGTTCACATACAACATTGGTTCACATACAACACTGGTTCACATACAGTATATATCATGGCTTTTCTATAGTACAAAGATAACACTTTTGAGAGTATGTCTGACCATGTGTATCTGATTGGTGTGTGTGTGTGTGTGTGTGTGTCTGAGTGTGTGTCTGTGTGCGTATCTGTCTCTCTGTGTGTGTGTCTATGTCTGTGTGCATGCGTGTGTGTCTGTGTGCGTATCTATCTGTGTGTGTGTGTCTGAGTGCGTATCTAACTCTGTGTGTCTCTGCGTGTGGGTGGGTGTGTGTCTGTGTGCATGCGTGTGTGTCTGTGTGCGTATCTGTCTCTCTGTGTGTGTGTCTCTGTCTGTGTGCATGCGTGTGTGTCTATGTGCGTATCTGTCTCTCTGTGTGTGTGTGTGTCTATGTCTGTGTGCATGCGTGTGTGTCTGTGTGCGTATCTGTCTCTCTGTGTGTGTGTCTATGTCTTTGTGCATGTGTGTGTGTCTCTGTGCGTATCTTTCTCTGCGTGTGTGTCTATGTCTGTGTGCATGCGTGTGTGTCTGTGTGCGTATCTATTTCTGCGTGTGTGTGTGTGTCTATGTCTGTGTGCATGCGTGTGTGTCTGTGTGCGTATCTGTCTCTGTGTGTGTGCGTGTGTGTCTGTGTGCATGCGTGTGTGTGTGTGCGTATCTGTTTCTCTGCGTGTGTGTCTATGTCTGTGTGCATGTGTGTGTGTCTGTGTGCGTATCTATCTCTGCGTGTGTGTGTCTATGTCTATGTGTGTGTGTCTGTGTGCGTATCTATCTCTGTGTGTGTGTGTGTGTGTCTGTGTGTGTGTCTGTGTGCGTATCTGTTTCTCTGCGTGTGTGTCTATGTCTGTGTGCATGCGTGTGTGTCTGTGTGCGTATCTATCTCTGCGTGTGTGTGTGTCTATGTCTGTGTGCATGCGTGTGTGTCTATGTCTGTGTGCATGCGTGTGTGTCTGTGTGCGTATCTATCTCTGTGTGCGTGTGTGTGTGTGTCACATAAGCTTTGTATTACATGTATCATCAGTTCTGTTTTGTTTTGTGCCTGCTGTTGTTATTGATACAGATATTACTATATTAGCACAGTTTAAATATGATCCATTTGTACTGTATACATATGAGGCTGTTGTTCTGTAAAACTCTAAGAAAACTCTTAAATAAAGCACAATTAGTTTGTCGCTGCTTTCTCATGTCATGCAGACAGACTAATAAAAACACAAAAACACACAGGAAATGTCAGACAGTGTGTTACAGTCTGAAATAAGCAGAAGGAAGTTGAGGTCAAATCTCACCATAGATTAACAAACCCAACGCCAGCTTCTTCTTCTTCATCATCTTCATCTCTTCTCCTCCTCTTCGTGTGAATTTCTCTGTGTTTCCGTCCCTTTTATGGCTCACCTCACACGTGGGTTAAATTTAGTCTCAAAAACCACAAACCGAAGCCTTTTTCAGCCCCTCACACACATTCATGAGTCCATTCTATTCTCAGTCATTCATTTCAACAGTGAGGACTTGGTAAAAAAAAAGTTAGATACAGAGATACTTTATTGATCCTTGCAGGAGGAATTAAGGTGTCCAGTAGCAGCAAAAATATAAAATAAAATGTATCATTTTTAAAAGTTAACAATAGTAATAATCAGCAACAGCCCTTCAGGTCACAGCAGCAGAGGTGGAGTAGCCTCTGGGTGGAGTAGGACAGGTCACAGCAGCAGAGGTGGAGTAGCCTCTGGGTGGAGCAGGACAGGTCACAGCAGCAGAGGTGGAGTAGCCTCTGGGTGGAGCAGGACAGGTCACAGCAGCAGAGGTGGAGTAGTCTCTGGGTGGAGCAGGACGGGTCACAGCAGCAGAGGTGGAGTAGCCTCTGGGTGGAGCAGGACGGGTCACAGCAGCAGAGGTGGAGTAGCCTCTGGGTGGAGCAGGACGGGTCACATCAGCAGAGGTGGAGTAGACTCTGGGTGGAGCAGGACGGGTCACAGCAGCAGAGGTGGAGTAGACTCTGGGTGGAGTAGACTCTGGGTGGAGCAGGACGGGTCACAGCAACAGAGGTGGAGTAGAGCTCTGGGTGGAGCAGGGCGGGTCACGGCAGCAGAGGTGGAGTAGCCTCTGGGTGGAGCAGGACGGGTCACAGCAGCAGAGGTGGAGTAGCCTCTGGGTGGAGCAGGACGGGTCACATCAGCAGAGGTGGAGTAGACTCTGGGTGGAGCAGGACGGGTCACAGCAGCAGAGGTGGAGTAGCCTCTGGGTGGAGTAGACTCTGGGTGGAGTAGACTCTGGGTGGAGTAGACTCTGGGTGGAGCAGGACGGGTCACAGCAGCAGAGGTGGAGTAGCCTCTGGGTGGAGCAGGACGGGTCACAGCAGCAGAGGTGGAGTAGCCTCTGGGTGGAGCAGGACGGGTCACATCAGCAGAGGTGGAGTAGACTCTGGGTGGAGCAGGACGGGTCACAGCAGCAGAGGTGGAGTAGCCTCTGGGTGGAGTAGACTCTGGGTGGAGTAGACTCTGGGTGGAGCAGGACGGGTCACAGCAGCAGAGGTGGAGTAGACTCTGGGTGGAGCAGGGCGGGTCACGGCAGCAGAGGTGGAGTAGCCTCTGGGTGGAGCAGGACGGGTCACAGCAGCAGAGGTGGAGTAGTCTCTGGGTGGTGCAGGACGGGTCACAGCAGCAGAGGTGGAGTAGTCTCTGGGTGGTGCAGGACGGGTCACAGCAGCAGAGGTGGAGTAAACTCTGGGTGGAGTAGACTCTGGGTGGAGTAGACTCTGGGTGGAGCAGGACGGGTCACAGCAGCAGAGGTGGAGTAGACTCTGGGTGGAGCAGGGCGGGTCACGGCGGCAGAGGTGGAGTAGCCTCTGGGTGGAGCAGGACGGGTCACATCAGCAGAGGTGGAGTAGCCTCTGGGTGGAGCAGGACTGGTCACTTCAGCAGAGGTGGAGTAGACTCTGGGTGGAGTAGATTCTGGGTGGAGTAGACTCTGGGTGGAGCAGGACGGGTCACAGCAGCAGAGGTAGAGTAGACTCTGGGTGGAGCAGGGCGGGTCACGGCAGCAGTGGTGGAGTAGCCTCTGGGTGGAGCAGGACGGGTCACAGCAGCAGAGGTGGAGTAGCCTCTGGGTGGAGCAGGACGGGTCACATCAGCAGAGGTGGAGTAGACTCTGGGTGGAGCAGGACGGGTCACAACAGCAGAGGTGGAGTAGCCTCTGGGTGGAGTAGACTCTGGGTGGAGTAGACTCTGGGTGGAGCAGGACGAGTCACAGCAGCAGAGGTGGAGGAGACTCTGGGTGGAGCAGGGCGGGTCACGGCAGCAGAGGTGGAGTAGCCTCTGGGTGGAACAGGACGGGTCACAGCAGCAGAGGTGGAGTAGTCTCTGGGTGGTGCAGGACGGGTCACAGCAGCAGAGGTGGGGTAGTCTCTGGGTGGTGCAGGACGGGTCACAGCAGCAGAGGTGGAGTAAACTCTGGGTGGAGTAGACTCTGGGTGGAGCAGGACGGGTCACAGCAGCAGAGGTAGAGTAGACTCTGGGTGGAGCAGGGCGGGTCACGGCAGCAGTGGTGGAGTAGCCTCTGGGTGGAGCAGGACGGGTCACAGCAGCAGAGGTGGAGTAGCCTCTGGGTGGAGCAGGACGGGTCACATCAGCAGAGGTGGAGTAGACTCTGGGTGGAGCAGGACGGGTCACAACAGCAGAGGTGGAGTAGCCTCTGGGTGGAGTAGACTCTGGGTGGAGTAGACTCTGGGTGGAGTAGACTCTGGGTGGAGCAGGACGGGTCACAGCAGCAGAGGTGGAGTAGACTCTGGGTGGAGCAGGGCGGGTCACGGCAGCAGAGGTGGAGTAGCCTCTGGGTGGAACAGGACGGGTCACAGCAGCAGAGGTGGAGTAGTCTCTGGGTGGTGCAGGACGGGTCACAGCAGCAGAGGTGGAGTAGTCTCTGGGTGGTGCAGGACGGGTCACAGCAGCAGAGGTGGAGTAAACTCTGGGTGGAGTAGGACGGGTCACAGCAGCAGAGGTGGAGTAGACTCTGGGTGGAGCAGGGCGGGTCACGGCAGCAGAGGTGGAGTAGCCTCTGGGTGGAACAGGACGGGTCACAGCAGCAGAGGTGGAGTAGTCTCTGGGTGGTGCAGGACGGGTCACAGCAGCAGAGGTGGAGTAGCCTCTGGGTGGAGTAGATTCTGGGTGGAGTAGACTCTGGGTGGAGCAGGACGGGTCACAGCAGCAGAGGTAGAGTAGACTCTGGGTGGAGTAGGACGGGTCACAGCAGCAGAGGTGGAGTAGACTCTGGGTGGAGCAGGGCGGGTCACGGCGGCAGAGGTGGAGTAGCCTCTGGGTGGAGCAGGACGGGTCACATCAGCAGAGGTGGAGTAGCCTCTGGGTGGAGCAGGACGGGTCACATCAGCAGAGGTGGAGTAGACTCTGGGTGGAGTAGATTCTGGGTGGAGTAGACTCTGGGTGGAGCAGGACGGGTCACAGCAGCAGAGGTAGAGTAGACTCTGGGTGGAGCAGGGCGGGTCACGGCAGCAGTGGTGGAGTAGCCTCTGGGTGGAGCAGGACGGGTCACAGCAGCAGAGGTGGAGTAGCCTCTGGGTGGAGCAGGACGGGTCACATCAGCAGAGGTGGAGTAGACTCTGGGTGGAGCAGGACGGGTCACAACAGCAGAGGGTGGAGTAGCCTCTGGGTGGAGTAGACTCTGGGTGGAGTAGACTCTGGGTGGAGCAGGACGAGTCACAGCAGCAGAGGTGGAGGAGACTCTGGGTGGAGCAGGGCGGGTCACGGCAGCAGAGGTGGAGTAGCCTCTGGGTGGAACAGGACGGGTCACAGCAGCAGAGGTGGAGTAGTCTCTGGGTGGTGCAGGACGGGTCACAGCAGCAGAGGTGGGGTAGTCTCTGGGTGGTGCAGGACGGGTCACAGCAGCAGAGGTGGAGTAAACTCTGGGTGGAGTAGACTCTGGGTGGAGCAGGACGGGTCACAGCAGCAGAGGTAGAGTAGACTCTGGGTGGAGCAGGGCGGGTCACGGCAGCAGTGGTGGAGTAGCCTCTGGGTGGAGCAGGACGGGTCACAGCAGCAGAGGTGGAGTAGCCTCTGGGTGGAGCAGGACGGGTCACATCAGCAGAGGTGGAGTAGACTCTGGGTGGAGCAGGACGGGTCACAACAGCAGAGGTGGAGTAGCCTCTGGGTGGAGTAGACTCTGGGTGGAGTAGACTCTGGGTGGAGTAGACTCTGGGTGGAGCAGGACGGGTCACAGCAGCAGAGGTGGAGTAGACTCTGGGTGGAGCAGGGCGGGTCACGGCAGCAGAGGTGGAGTAGCCTCTGGGTGGAACAGGACGGGTCACAGCAGCAGAGGTGGAGTAGTCTCTGGGTGGTGCAGGACGGGTCACAGCAGCAGAGGTGGAGTAGTCTCTGGGTGGTGCAGGACGGGTCACAGCAGCAGAGGTGGAGTAAACTCTGGGTGGAGTAGGACGGGTCACAGCAGCAGAGGTGGAGTAGACTCTGGGTGGAGCAGGGCGGGTCACGGCAGCAGAGGTGGAGTAGCCTCTGGGTGGAACAGGACGGGTCACAGCAGCAGAGGTGGAGTAGTCTCTGGGTGGTGCAGGACGGGTCACAGCAGCAGAGGTGGAGTAGCCTCTGGGTGGAGCAGGACGGGTCACAGCAGCAGAGGTGGAGTAGCCTCTGGGTGGAGCAGGACGGGTCACATCAGCAGAGGTGGAGTAGACTCTGGGTGGAGCAGGACGGGTCACAGCAGCAGAGGTGGAGTAGCCTCTGGGTGGAGTAGACTCTGGGTGGAGTAGACTCTGGGTGGAGCAGGACGGGTCACAGCAGCAGAGGTGGAGTAGACTCTGGGTGGAGCAGGGCGGGTCACGGCAGCAGAGGTGGAGTAGCCTCTGGGTGGTGCAGGACGGGTCACCAGGTGGAGCAATTGCTTAGTTGGTAAATGTGTAAATGAGATGCAGGTGAAATACAGTGATTCTCAGATTGACTCTTTAATAATCCAGAATAAAATAATCCTGGGTCCAGACGGGATTTGAAAAACCTCCAAAAGATTTTCCTCTCACTTTGACCGGAACAAAAAAAATCCCTGGTGTGGACTGTACACCATTTGTAGGTTAGAGGGAAAATCACCTGGAATTATTCTTTTAAACATATTTATTTATTCATCTAAGTTTCTATTTTTTACTTATGCTTTTAATTTTCAATTCTATTTAATTGGATTTTTTTCTATATATTTTTTTTAATTATGTATTTATTTATTTACTTATTATTTTTATGTTTCCATTTTTTTATTTCTGTTTTTTTATGTATGTTTTTATTTATTTATTTTTCTTTTTATGTATTTATTTATATTTATTTTTATTTATTTCAGTGTTTTTGTCTTTTTCCATTGCTACGACAATAAATCAAATATTACAACGTGGCACGGTGGATAGCACTCTCGCCTCTCAGCAAGTTGGTCCTGGGTTCGAATCCCGGTCAGAACAGGGTCTTTCTGAGCGGAGTTTGCATGTTCTCCCCGTGCCTGCGTAGGTTTCCTCCGGGTGCTCCGGTTTCCCCTACCACTAAAAACATGCCCACTAGGTTAAATCCTCCAGCTCTGGTCCGGACCAAGCCGAGCATCCACATCTGGAGATGGGTTCCCGGGCGCTGTTACTACGGCGACCACTGCCCCTGACGTAAGCCTTAGCGACATCAGGATCTGGGTCAAATGCAGAGGATTGAATTGCCCTACGGGGATTAATAATGTACACATTTACCTTTACATTCACAATCATTGTCGTCTTGTCACACGAATGAAAAGTAGCAGAAAGAAGAAAACATGTGTAAAAAGTAATTTATTATTGATGTAAAAAGAGTCGTGACCCAGAGGCATCGAAACAAACCCAGTGGTGGGAATAACAAATGGTTGCAACAAGTGAACTTGGATTAACACAAAAGAATGATTAAAGATAAAATTAAAATAAATATAATGAATAAATGAAATAGTATACATGCTTTTTTGGACCCACTAAAAGGTTTTGTAGCAGCCCCCGGAGCTAAAACGTCGTGGACCTCTGTGTGTCATGAATGTGAGTTTCTCCAGATTCAATATTGACGATAATGTGTGTGTTTTTTCACATGTGTGGATAGTGTCGGTGCTCGGTCTCTTGGCAACACTTTAGGTATTATGGACTTCAGATATGACGACATAACATTTGGTGTCTTACTGGAAGACAAAAACAAAGAATTTACGATTAACAACAATATTATCATGACTTTTTTCATTCACAAATGCACATTTAGAAATTCAAAACCTTTGTTTAGTATATTTCTGAGTGAATTGTCAATTTTTAGGGATTCTTTGAGGCTGTGTAATTCAAAGAAAGCACTTTGGTTATGTGACAATACTGTGAATTTACCTCTGACTCTTGTGACTCAGTAATGTGGCTTTCTATGTTCTTGTTCTGTTATTCTTTGTTCTTTTGTTTTGTTTTTATACAACTTTTGTTTATGAACATACTTGAAATTGTACTAATAATGTAAGCCTGTCTGATTTGTTCTTTCAATAAAAAATAAAAAAAATAAAAAAATGAATGTGAGTGCTGTACCCGCTATGACCAGCAGAGGGCAGTGTTTCCACGTGAACCTGCGTCTCTGTCTCTAACTTCCGTGTGTTTTGGGGCCAGTCCTGAACAGAGACAAAAGGTGCCTCCTCCTCTCCCTCCACACTTCCTTTTCCTATCAATTCTTTCTTGTTTCCTTTTCATTTCCTTTTCTAGACCCCTCCCAGTCCATTTATAATCCCAGGGGCCACTTTTTTAGTTCATTTAGAGCTGCTTTTAAATTTTAAATGAGCTGCTTTTACCTTTAATAAGTTATTCCAAATTATAACGTAGTACATGTACATTGTTTTGCTTTTAAATGCACCTGTCCATGCCATGGAGTGATAACATCTGTATTTATTTTATTTTTACGTTGGAGGAGGAAGTTCAAAAGTTTAAAAAAAAAAAAAAAAAAAAAGGCATTTGTCCTTTTTGGTCTGACCCCAAACAAAAGCAGTTTGGGAAAGTTCTGTCCCTCATTAGACCCTGTGTGTGTGTGTGTGTGTGTGTGTGTGCATATGTGTGTGTGTGTGTCTGTGTCAGTGTGCGTGTGTCTATGTTGGTGTGCATGTATGTGTGCGTCTGTCTTTACGTTAGTGAGTACGTATATATATGTTGTTTGTGTGTGTATATTAGTGTGTCTTTGTGTGTGTATGTTAGTACGTTTGAGTCAGTGTGCACGTGTGTTAGTGTGTATGTGTGTGCGTGTGTGTCTGTATGTGTGTGTGGATGTGCGTGTCTGTATGTGCGTCTGTGCATGTGGGTGTGTGCACATGTGTGTGTGCATGCATGCATGTGTGTGTGTATATGTGAGTGTGTGTGCGTGTGTTCATGTGTGTGTTAGTATGCATGTGTGTATATGTGTGCGTGTGTGTGTGTGTGTCAGTATGCATGTGTGTATATGTGGGCGTGTTTGTGTGTGTGTCAGTATGTATGTGTGTGTGTGTGTGTGTATATGTGTGTGTGTGTATGTTTTCACAAAGTGCCCATCGAGCCGTGCCCTGAGTCCCCACAGTTCCCACAGACCCCTCCCCCAGAGACAGCTCCAGCTCAGCCCCAGAACAGCAGCTCTGTCTGGGACACGGAGAGGACGGACACCCCCCTCTGGAGCTCCATCACCACAGGCTCAGACCTGGGTGAAAACTGCACCAACTTCACTGGATTACACTGGAAATATCTACCACTAATTTAAACTATTTTCAACTATTTTCCTTTTTCTTCCGTGAAAAAATTCTGCTCAAATCTGGACAGAAATTGAGGATTTAATTTTTTTGTCATTTACACTTTTGCAGCCAGAAGAGATTAAGATACATCCTTTTTTTGTGCCTTTTTTTCTTTTCCCTTGTATCTTGTGGACACCGTATACTGTGACAATGTTTAAATAACATAAAATTATTCAAGATAAAAGAAAAAATCTGCAGTTTATTTAATCAAAAATAATAATTAAGATCTTGGTTCATTTATCTTCTCTTTTTAACATGGCTCAGTTGTTAGTGTGGCTGTGTTTTTCCTCTCTGCTCCTGGTGAATGAGGTCCACAGTGGGTCGGACTTGGCCTCGTCCGTGGAGGACCCAGACCCAGGGGTGGTGAAGGCCCTCTCTGAGATGCTGGACCTGGATGTGGGTAAATCCTGGCGTCAGGTGCGAGGGGCCGAGGAGGAGGACCAGCAGTCTGCCTTCGGCCTGTCGCCTGAGAACGACTCTGTGACTGTCTCTGCTTCCAACCTGAGCGTCCTGAATGAGTCCACCCCAGAACCGGGCTTCAGGAACCCCCTGCAGCCCCTGAGGGAGGGCTCGGTGCTGGGCTGGGCCGTGCTGGTGCTGGGGGGCCTGGTGCTGGTGCTGGGGGTTGGGGGAAACATGGCCGTCATGTGTGTGGTGTGGAATAACTACTACATGAGGTCCGGGTGGAACTGCCTGCTCGCCAGTGTCTGTCTCTGGGACTTCCTGGTTCTGATCCTGTGCGTCCCGGTTATTGTGCTGGGCCAGCTCTCGGACCGACGGATCCTCCCGGACATCACCTGTCGCCTGGTGCCGTACATGGAGGTGGGTGGGACACTCTCGCAGCAGACAGAAACGTGTTCTTAAAATTACTTATATTGTTGTTCTGAACTGCTCTCCATCATGACTATTTTAACGTCCAACTTTTATAAGAATTTAGATTCCAACCAAGAGATACAACGGACAAAGAACATGGAAATGAATCTGACTCCTTAAATCAGGGTCAAACTCATTATGATCAGGGCCCGAAGAAATAAAAATAAGAACTGGTCGGGGTCACGATAGATGTATAACATGCCTTAGCTAATTATCATTAATGCTGAAAGTTAATAATAATAATTGAAAATCCTTTTAGGGGCCACTAGAAATTGTCTTGCGGCCCTAATTTGGCCCACGAGCCTGAGTTTGGCCCGCCTGCTTTAAACTAAACCAAGCCAGACTCCGCCCACATAACCAGCCTGACTCCGCCCACATGAACAACCTGGCTCCGCCCACATGAGCCTTTGGCCGGACGACCAGGGGACACAAAGGGGGGCCTAGAGTGGGCGTGGTCTGGGCTGTGATTGACAGCTGGCTTGTCAATCACAATTGTCATTTCTGGTTTAAAGCAATAGTTTACACCAGAAAGTCTCATTCCCTCGTTTGAAAACTAAGATAATTATTGCTCGACCTGAACGTAGTGGCTCTCAACTGATGTAATTACATTTTAAACCACTAGATGTCGCCAGAATACTCAGAGTGATGTCACACTGCACAAAGTGATGTCACACTGCACTCCAGAGCCAATGAGAGGCCAGGACAAAATTTAAATGTAGTACCACCGAAAATGTAGAGGGGGCGCCACACAGACTGTTTTAGGCTCATAAGTGAGTTCATTTGGTGTTTAGGGCCGACATGGTGGCTGAGTGGTTAGCATTCTCGCTTCTCAGCAAGAAGGTCCTGGGTTTTAATCCGGGTCGGAATGGGGCCTTTCTGGGTGGAGTTTGCATGTTCTCCCCGTGTCTGTGTAGGTTTCCTCTGGGTGCTCCGGTTCACCCTACCACTAAAAACATGCAGAATAGGTCTGAATGTAATGAGTGAGTGAATGGAGGGTGTTTGGTCGGTCCGAACATTGTAAAGTGCTTTGGGGGAACTTGGTCTGTTACTCACTTACTTTAGTTGTTCTTTAAAGAAGCAGTGTGTAAAAATGTGTCCAAAAGTGGTACTGCAGCCTCTCCCACTCTCCCTGACTCAGGTTGCCAGATATGCAGACGAATCCAGCTGGGACCATAACAGCTGAATAGACAAGAGTTTTGTCAACAACAAATCTATAACCAACACCTTTTTCACAAAGATAGAAATCCTGGTTTTATTCCTTGTTTTGTTGTTAATGATTTGAGAATCATAACGAGACCTTTTTTAGTTCTGCGCAGTTTATTATCATGACAGATTAGGGCCCTTTAATGATGACGGATTAGGGCCCTTTAATGATGACAGATTAGGGCCCTTTAATGATGACAGATTAGGGCCCTTTAATGATGACAGATTAGGGCTCTTTAATGCTGACAGATTAGGCCCTTTAATGATGACAGATTAGGGCCCTTTAATGATGACAGATTAGGGCCCTTTAATGATGACAGATTAGGGCCCTTTAATGATGACAGATTAGGGCCCTTTAATGATGACAGATTAGGCCCTTTAATGATGACATAATAGGGCCCTTTAATGATGACAGATTAGGGCCCTTTAATGATGACAGATTAGGGCCCTTTAATGATGACATATTAGGGCCCTTTAATGATGACAGATTAGGGCCCTTTAATGATGACAGATTAGGGCCCTTTAATAACGACTAGACATGAAAATCTTACATATTGCTAGTTTAATTTGAGGGGAACTTGGCCATCTTGGGAAATAAATGAATATAATAAATATGGGTCATAATCAGTTGTGTCCTCTCTGGTCATGTGACCCGGTCCCCAATCTTGGATTATAATAAATTATTTATTTATTGTTTATTTGTTTGGGACAGTACATGCTCATGAACACATCACTCACAAACACACACTCATTCACCCTGAACTACTGCACATGGTTTTAGTGGTAGAGGAAACCTAGGCAGACACGGGGAGAACATGCAAACTCCACTCAGCAAGGCCCTGTTCCAACCGGGATTCGAACCCAGAACCTTCTTGCTGAGAGGCGAGAGCGCTAACCTCCCCTCATGTGGCGTCTCCGTTGCAGGTGGTGTCTCTGGGGTTGTCGTCCTTCACGCTCTGTGTTTTGGGAGTCGATCGTTTCCATGCAGCCACTTCGTCTCCTCCGGACTCTTCGAACAGAACCTGTGGCGCTGGTCGTGTGGAGCGCTGCAGGTCGGTTCTGTTGAAGCTGATCTTTGTTTGGCTAACGGCTCTGACGTTAGCGTCCCCAGAGCTGTTCCTCTGGGAGTCCGGGCCCCTGGTGATGGTCGGGGGCCGTTTGGTCGACACCTGCTCCCTCACAACATCCTCTCCTCTGATCCTGCTGCTGCCGGACTCTCTGCACTCACTGCTGCTCCGGTACCATCAGGTCAGTACCACAGCGGGTCAGTACCATCAGGTCAGTACCATCAGGTCAGTACCATCAGGTCAGTACCACAGCGGGTCAGTACCATCAGGTCAGTACCATCAGGTCAGTACCATCAAGTCAGTACCAGAGCAGATCAGTACCATCAGGTCAGTACCACAGCGGGTCAGTACCAGGGTCAGTACCAGAGCTGGTCAGTACTAGAGCGGGTCAGTACCAGAGCAGGTCAGTACCAGAAAGAGCGGGTCAGTACAAGAGTGGGTCAGTACCAGAAAGAGCCGGTCAGTACCATCAGCTCAGTACCAGAGCGGGTCAGTACCATCAGGTCAGTACCATCAGGTCAGTTCTAGAGCGGGTCAGTACCAGAGCGGGTCAGTACTAGAGCGGGTCAGTACCAGAGCGGGTCAGTACCATCAGGTCAGTACCACAGCGGGTCAGTACCATCAGGTCAGTACCACAGCGGGTCAGTACCAGGGTCAGTACCAGAGCGGGTCAGTACCAGGGTCAGTACCAGAGCGGGTCAGTACTAGAGCGGGCCAGTACCAGAGCAGGTCAGTACCAGAAAGAGCGGGTCAGTACAAGAGTGGGTCAGTACCAGAAAGAGCCGGTCAGTACCATCAGCTCAGTACCAGAGCGGGTCAGTACCATCAGGTCAGTTCCAGAGCGGGTCAGTACCAGAGCGGTTCAGTACCAGAGCGGGTCAGTACCAGAGCTGGTCAGTACAAGAGCGGGTCAGTACCAGGATCAGTACCAGAGCTGATCAGTACTAGAGCGGGTCAGTACCAGAGCTGGTCAGTACTAGAGCGGGTCAGTACCAGAGCGGGTCAGTACCAGAAAGAGCGGGTCAGTACAAGAGTGGGTCAGTACCAGAAAGAGCCGGTTGTTACTATCAACGGATCAGTACGATCAGGTCAGTTCCAGAGCGGGTCAGTATCAGAGCGGGTCAGTACCATCAGGTCAGTACCAGAGCAGGTCAGTACCATCAGGTCAGTACCACAGTGGGTCAGTACCATCAGGTCAGTACCACAGCCGGTCAGTACCATCAGGTCAGTACCAGAAAGAGTGGGTCAGTACCAGAGCGGGTCAGTACCAGAAAGAGCAGGTCAGTACCAGAGTGGGTCAGTACTAGAGTGGGTCAGTACCAGAGCGGGTCAGTACCAGGGTCAATACCAGAGCAGGTCAGTACCAGAAAGAGTGGGTCACTGAACTGAAAAAAATCCTTTGCATTTTTTTTATGAAAATAAGTAAAATACTGCTTTAAAATAATAAAAAATTAAATTAAATTAGCCCCAAATTACTTTATGCTAGTTTAAAAACATACAATTTAAGATTATGTACGGAATATTTCAGTACATAATCTTAAATGATGTTTTTTTTATGCTAAGCTTTTGTTGCTTGAATGTACTTTGTCATAAGATTATTTTACTAGTTTAAAGATACTTCAGAATATTATCAGAGAAAAAAGTCTGAGCAGTGACTTTTTAAGATTGTTTTTTCCAGACTTTTCAAAAAATGTTTAAGAAATAAGTGAATAATACTTGAAATGTATGTTTTTAAACTAGAATCAGGTCATTTGGGGCTAGAATTTATTATTTTCAGAAATTTTAGGTCACATTTTCTTCTTCCATTGACAGATAATTTTGATCTTTTTAAGCAAGTTTTTATTTATTTTCACCCCTCTGTCCCAGGCCTGTCTGTAATGGTCCTCACCCTCTCACCCCTCTGTCCCAGGCCTGTCTGTAATGGTCCTCACCCTCTCACCCCTCTGTCCCAGGCCTGTGTCTGTAATGGTCCTCACCCTCTCACCCCTCTGTCCCAGGCCTGTCTGTAATGGTCCTCACCCTCTCACCCCTCTGTCCCAGGCCTGTGTCTGTAATGGTCCTCACCCTCTCACCCCTCTGTCCCAGGCCTGTGTCTGTAATGGTCCTCACCCTCTCACCCCTCTGTCCCAGGCCTGTCTGTAATGGTCCTCACCCTCTCACCCCTCTGTCCCAGGCCTGTCTGTAATGGTCTTCACCCTCTCACCCCTCTGTCCCAGGCCCGTATCTATAGTAATGGTCCTCACCCTCTCATCCCTCTGACCCAGGCCTGTCTGTAATGGTCCTCACCCTCTCACCCCTCTGTCCCAGGCCTGTGTCTGTAATGGTCCTCACCCTCTCACCCCTCTGTCCCAGGCCTGTGTCTGTTCTGGTCCTCACCCTCTCACCCCTCTGTCCCAGGCCTGTGTCTGTAATGGTCCTCACCCTCTCACCCCCTCTGTCCCAGGCCTGTGTCTGTAATGGTCCTCACCCTCTCACCCCTCTGTCCCAGGCCTGTCTGTAATGGTCCTCACCCTCTCACCCCTCTGTCCCAGGCCCGTATCTATAGTAATGGTCCTCACCCTCTCATCCCTCTGACCCAGGCCTGTCTGTAATGGTCCTCACCCTCTCACCCCTCTGTCCCAGGCCTGTGTCTGTAATGGTCCTCACCCTCTCACCCCTCTGTCCCAGGCCTGTGTCTGTAATGGTCCTCACCCTCTCACCCCTCTGTCCCAGGCCTGTCTGTAATGGTCCTCACCCTCTCACCCCTCTGTCCCAGGCCCGTATCTATAGTAATGGTCCTCACCCTCTCATCCCTCTGTCCCAGGCCTGTCTGTAATGGTCCTCACCCTCTCACCCCTCTGTCCCAGGCCTGTCTGTAATGGTCCTCACCCTCTCACCCCTCTGTCCCAGGCCTGTCTGTAATGGTCCTCACCCTCTCACCCCTCTGTCCCAGGCCTGTGTCTGTAATGGTCCTCACCCTCTCACCCCTCTGTCCCAGGCCTGTGTCTGTAATGGTCCTCACCCTCTCACCCCTCTGTCCCAGGCCTGTCTGTAATGGTCCTCACCCTCTCACCCCTCTGTCCCAGGCCTGTCTGTAATGGTCCTCACCCTCTCACCCCTCTGTCCCAGGCCCGTATCTATAGTAATGGTCCTCACCCTCTCATCCCTCTGACCCAGGCCTGTCTGTAATGGTCCTCACCCTCTCACCCCTCTGTCCCAGGCCTGTCTGTAATGGTCCTCACCCTCTCACCCCTCTGTCCCAGGCCTGTCTGTAATGGTCCTCACCCTCTCACCCCTCTGTCCCAGGCCCGTATCTATAGTAATGGTCCTCACCCTCTCATCCCTTTGACCCAGGCCTGTCTGTAATGGTCCTCACCCTCTCACCCCTCTGTCCCAGGCCTGTCTGTAATGGTCCGTATCTATAGTAATGGTCCTCACCCTCTCATCCCTCTGTCCCAGGCCCGTATCTATAGTAATGGTCCTCACCCTCTCATCCCTCTATCCCAGGCCCGTATCTATAGTAATGGTCCTCACCCTCTCATCCCTCTATCCCAGGCCCGTATCTATAGTAATGGTCCTCACCCTCTCATCCCTCTATCCCAGGCCCGTATCTATAATAATGGTCCTCACCCTCTCACCCCTCTGTCCCAGGCCCGTATGTGGTGGTGCTTCGGCTGCTACTTCCTGCTGCCGGTACTTTTCACCGTCCTGTGTCAGATGGCGAGCCGTAACGTCACTCCGTCCAATCAGAAGTCTCCGTTGCGACATCACGACGACGACGCGGCCAACCAGCGCCGGGCCTTGGAGCGGCAAAGGAACGGCGCCCTCTTGTGTGTGTGTGTGGTCTACGCTCTGTGCACGGGGCCGGAGCACGTGGCCAACATCACCATGACGACCGCCCACATCTCCGTCGCCCCGGAAACCGCCTCCATGCTGGTCCTCCTGCATCACTTCCTGCTGTTCGTGAAGGCGGCCGTGTCTCCTCTGCTGCTGCTCTGCCTCTGCAAGGTCTGTTTACGGAGGGGAAATTCCAGTGTTGCAGCAGCAGTTAGAGCACACAAGACAGAGAATTTAATGGTCCCTGTAGGAGAAATTTAGGAAGATAAATAACTCTAACTAAATAAAATAAAATCTTATAAAAACTCTAAAATAACTCTAAACTAAATAAAATAAAACACTATAAAAACTCTAAAATAACTCTACACTAAATAAAATAAAACACTATAAAAACTCTAAAATAACGCTACACTAAATAAAATAAAACACTATAAAAACACTAAAATACCTCCATAAATGACTACATAAATATCTCTACACTAACTCTAGATAATTCTTTACTAAATAAAATACCATGAAATAACTTTAAATAACTCTATACTAAAAAAATATTAAAATTAACGCTACACTAACTATAAATATCCTTATACCATATAAAATACTATAAAGTAACACTAAAAAAAACTCTATATATGACTTTATACTAAAATAAGTAACTCTAAATAATTCTATACTAAATGTTATAAAATATCTACACGAACGCTAAATAAATCTATGTTAAATAAAATACTATAAAATAACTCTCAATAACTATATACTAAATAAAATAAAATACTTTGAACTAACTCTACAAATCACTCTACACTAAATAAAAAAATTCTAAATATCTCTATAAATAATTCTAAACTATCTCTAAACCTATTACTAAAAAATAACTCTAAATAACTCTATTTTAAATGAAATCGAATAACTCCATGTAAAAATGAATCTATAAAAAACTCTAACTATAAATGACAATTTTATATAAATTTAAATACTATAAAATAACTATAATAACTCTACAAACAATTACACACTAACTCTAAATAATTCTATACTAAATAAAATGCGAATAATTCTATAAATAACTACACTTTAAATAACTCTATTCTAAATATATTAAAATACTATAAAATAACTATAACACTAACTCTAATTAAGTCTATAAATGACTCTATACTAAATAAAATACTATCAAACAACTCTAAAAAAAATATCTGCTTCTAAACTATAACTAATACTAATTAAAAGAAAATGACTATAAGTAACTCTGCACTAAATAAAATAATAAAATAATAAATATATAAAATAATTTTACTCCAGCATAAAAGAAGCAAATATAAAGTTTTGTGTAAAATATTTAGTTCGTTTAAATCTCAAAGTCTGTTTTTTTATGTAGCATATTTTAATAACACACAAAAGGCTTTTCTGATTATATAGGCGTAAGTATTGATTATATAGGCGTATGTATAGATTATATAGGCGTAAGTATTAATTATATAGGTGTATGTATAGATTATGTATGTATGTATTTGAATGTACTGCAGCTGTTTTACAGCCTGTTTGGACAGACCTGTGAGCAGGCCATTGCAGTAGTCTAACCTACTGGAGACAAATGCATGGATAAGAATCTCCAGGTCTGCTTTAGACACTATGTTTTTGATCCTGGAAATGTTTTTTAGATGGTAAAAAGCTGCTGATGTTACTGATTTGATGTGGCTATTAAAATGTAAGTCTGAGTCCAGTATTACCCCTAGATTTCTGACCTTGTTTGAAGGTTTTAGGGAGAGAGACTGTAGGTGACAGATGACGCTCTCTCTTTGTTTCTGGGGACCAAAGACAATCATTTCAGTTTTGTCTGCGTTTAGCTGAAGGAAGTTGTTTTGCATCCACTCACTGATCTGTTGGATACAGTGAAGGAGTGAGTCCACTGGTCCATGTTCTCCTGCAGTCAGTGAGACATAGATCTGAGTGTCGTCTGCATAGTTATGATAGGAAACTTTGTTTCTGCGTATTAACTGACCTAACGGCAGCATGTAGAGATTGAACAGAAGAGGTCCCAGGATCGACCCCTGTGGGACTCCACAGGTCAGGGCCATATGATCTGAGACACAGTTTCCAATCTCCACAAAGTACTTCCTGTCTTCAAGGTAAGACCTAAACCAACTTAGGGCGGTGCCAGTGACGCCAACCCAGTCCTCTAGTCTCTGTAAGAGGATCTCATGGTCGACGGTGTCAAAGGCAGCACTTAGAGCTAACAAGATTAAGATTGAGACTTTGCCTGCGTCAGTGTTCAGCCGGATATCATTTGTAACCTTAACGAGAGCAGTCTCAGTGCTGTGGTGGGGTCTAAAGCCGGACTGAAACATATCAAATGAGTTGTTGATTATAAGAAATGTAGGTAGACAACTTTCTCAAGGACTTTCCCCATAAATGGCAGATTTGAGATGGGACGATAGTTGTTAAGTACCGTAGCATCGAGACTGCTCTTTTTTAGCAGGGGCCTGATGACTGCAGTTTTCAGGGCCTTTGGAAATATTCCAGAATGAAGGGACATGTTTACTATCTGTGTGAGTGAAGGTAACAGACTGCTCAGAACAGACTTCAGAAATCTAGTGGGTAGTACATCCAAGCTGCATGTGGAGGAGCTCAAACTGGAGATTATCTCTTGGACAGTTTGATCATTTACAGGTGCAAAGTGAGTTAGCTCAGAGAGCCTTTCTGGCTGTTGAATTGTTATCTGTGGATTGGAGACAATGGCGTTTTTGATGCCTTGAACCTTGTCATTGAAAAAATTAGCAAACTCATTGCATTTACGTTTGGAAGTTAGCTCTAATGGCATTTGAACAGGGGGGTTTGTTAATCTATTAACTGTTGAGAACAGAACACGCAGATTGTTGCTGCAGCCTTCAATCATTTCAGAAAAATACCTTTCTCTCGTACTACGTAGCACCCGGTTAAACTCGCACAACTTATCTTTGAAGATCTCGTAATCAACCTGGAGGTTGGATTTGCGCCACTTCCGCTCGACCCTCCGGCACTCTCTCTTTTGTGCCCTGACCGAGCCTGCTTTAGCCCACGGCGCCTTCTGCTTATTTTTCACTATTTTAACCTTCACAGGGGCAACGGTATCCAGAACATTCAAAACACTAGAGGTGACAGAGTTAAACAGTTCATCTACAGTAGAATACGATGCATTCTCAAAGTTTATCATTTCCATAAATAGTTCACTCGTATTTTCATTTATGCGCCTTCTTCGAACAGTTGCAGAGTCCACTGGTGGTTTGTTAGTGAAACACATGTCAAAAAAAACACAGAAATGATCCGAAAGAGCAACATCGACCACGTTTACATTTGAAATAATCACCCCCTTTGTAACTAACAGATCTAGAGTGTGCCCTCTGCTGTGGGTGGGGCCACTTACGTGCTGAGTGAGATCAAAGGATTCAAGTACAGAACTCAGCTCATTTGCATTTCTGTCATCAACATTATCCACATGAATATTAAAATCACCTGTAATAACCAAACTATCAAAATCTGTGCATACAACTGAAAGCAACTCGGTAAAATTATCAATAAAACTGTGACATGACTGCGGTGGCTTGTATAGGACAACGAAGAGTATTGGAGGAGATTGTTTTTGTTGTATTTTAAAAGACACATATTCAAATGACGAAAACTTCCCAAGAGACATTCTATGGGAGACAAAGTGGTCTCTAAAAATGGCAGCTAAGCCTCCTCCTTTTTTGTTTTCCCGTATTTCAGATTCAAACTTGAAATTTGGTGGTGATGCTTCTATTAAAACTGCATTTTCTGAATTTTGGTCAAGCCAAGTTTCAGCCATGAACATAAGATCAAGATTATGAGAACAAATAAAATTATTGATTAAAAAAGACTTGTTACAAAGAGATCTGACATTAAGCGTAGCAAGTTTCAAAGTTTCAGTATCAGCGGTTGCGGTCGGCTGATTCTTATACGGAACAAGAATTAGATTTTCCAGATTAGACTGATTAACTCCAGATGTTTTTCTGTAATGTATTCTTTGTGTTATCACTAAGGGAATGGCACAGGTGGCTTCATGACAGGGCCCCAGCCGGGTCTCTCCTCTAACTAGACTGCCAGTGGCTGCGAAGCAGAGACCCTGTGCATCCTAGTGTTTAGAGAAAAGAGGGGAAGGGGAAGGCAGGGGAGGAGGATGGAGAGGTGGGTGGCTTTTGGGTGTTGAACGAGGGGGGCAGGGAGGTGGAGGGGTTTTAGGTGATGGGTTAGGGCCGGGGTGGGCTGAGGCAGAGGTTTTGGATGTTGAACGAGGGGGAAGTGGGGGTGGAATGGTCATGAGGTTAGGGGAGGGACTGGCTGAGGTGGTTTTTGTAGGTGAATTGGAAACCCTAGGTGGTTTTGGAGGTACATATGGGGAGTGGTTTAGCATGTTGGACAGGACCCTAGATCGAGCTAATATGGGTGTGAGAGGAATAGTCTTCATCGCCGATTTTATTAGCCCTGCAGAGTGTTCAGATAGGTCTAACAGTGAAGGCGGGGATGAAAAACAAAGGGAGGTGTCCCCATTCTCTCTTGATGGAGTGGACGTGGCAGGGGGGACCCAAGACAGGTCCATGGGAGGTGGCGAGGGAGTCTCTGATGGAGGGGCAGGTGGTTGAGGAAACCCCAGCACAGGCCTGTCTGCTGTAGGCTGGGGTGAGGATGGGGGCTTCAGAGGCGCTGTAGATGAAGAAGGCGTGGCTGCTTTGGAGCAGGCTGGGGATGAGGATGTTGGTGGTGGTGGTCGTGCTGCTGGTGCTGCTACTGGTGATGATGCAGCTGCTGCTGGTGATGATGCAGCTGCATCTGATGACAGTGGAGGTGTTGAGATCCTTCGAGGTGGTGGTGGTGTTGAGATCCTTCGAGGTGGTGGTGGTGTTGAGATCCTTCGAGGTGGTGGAGGTGCAGAGACTTTTGGAGTTGGCTTCCTTCCTTTCGATGGCTGCACGCGCTGCGCAGGCTGAGGTCTCAGGGCAAAAGAAAGGTTATCCATCAACACTTTTACTCCGTAAGTGTTCAGATGTGGCCCTTTCCCTTCAAAAAGCTCATGCCTATTCCAGAACAGATTAAAATTCTCAATGAAGGCAAGTCCTCTGCGTGAACATTCGTTGAGTAGGAAAGTATTTAGCTGATACAGACGACTGAATTTCATTTGCTTCCCGTCCACATTTGGTAGTGGGCCACTGATAACGATTTTTGTGTCCATTTTAGCAAGGTCGTCCAATAATAGAGAGTAATCCCGTTTCAACTTTTCACTTGTGTTGTCATAGACGTCTACTGCCCCCACGTGGATCAACAATCTTTTTACCCCGCCGGTCTCAGACAGAAGCCTCGGAGCCAACCGCCTTATCTCATCCACTTTGGCAGAGTGTACTGAGTGAACCTTGAGATTACGCATATTTACATTTCTTATCGCCGAATCCCCGATAAAGAGCGACTCAGCTGCATTTGACCTTGACTGAGACTGAGACTGGGACTGAGAGACTACTGCTGATTCATCTTCCAAAAGTGGTGAAAAGCGGTTTCTTGTAATTAAAGATTTTTGCTGTGGCATTATGACACTCTTGTTATCATTAGCTTTGCCTTGTTTGGGCTTGGCACATATGTGTTCCAACAATTGTCTCTGTTGATTTTGGGAAATGAAATAGCGTCATCATAACTTACGTTCTGTCCATGTGGTCCATTTCCTTTCACTGGTATTGTTGTGTTCAGCCCCAATTCTGATTCAAGCACAAACATTCGGTCTTGAAGAAGTTTTAGCTCCTGTTTGAGTGAAAAACAGCCGTCGCAAAGTTTTGTTCTATTTTCCCGTCCTCCCGACATGCTGTAAGTTAGGTAAATTCCACCAGTCTTGTGTTGAAGTTTGTAAAAAGGAGTAATCCGTGTTTTGTGGAATAAAAATGTAAGCAAAAATGATTAAAGGAGATAAAAAAGCAGCAAGCGAGGAGCAGCAAGAGAATGCGACTGCTCTACTACAAGTCACGCTGCTTCTATTGGTGTATGTATAGATTATATAGGCGTATGTATAGATTATATTGGTGTATGTATAGATTATATAGGCGTATGTATAGATTATATTGGTGTATGTATTCATTATATAGGCGTATGTATAGATTATATTGGCGTAATGAGCTGGTGTGTTTTTACTGCCATACTTTTGACTTATCTATTGTAGGATTTTTGTGAATTTTTTGTAGTTTTTCTGAGAATATCCTCGGGTAGGAACCTTTGTTTTGTTGCCTGTTTCCGTGACGCTGATTGAGTTACGCAAGTCCACATGTCAAGTGAGGGTCAGCACTAGATCATACACGGAATCGGGACAAAACCGGAAGTAACACTCGTACTTTCGAATTAGTTTTAGACTAATGAGTCCTTAAGTGGTGACTGGATAAGTTTTAGGTGTCTGAGTAAGATGGTTAAGGTTAGGGTTAAGGTGGGTCTGAGTAAGATGGTTAAGGTTAGGGTTAAGGTGGTCTGAGTAAGATGGTTAAGGTTAGGGTTAAGGTGGTCTGAGTAAGATGGTTATGGTTAGGGTTAAGGTGGTCCGACACAGAGATATTGTGTACAAAGCAATAATAAAGAAGAGAGCCATCAGTTAAAGAACTCATAATTGACCATACACAGAGGAGACGTAAGTGCAGAGAATCAGACTCTAACTTGCATTTCTCTGACCCAGTCTCTAGGACAGGCGTTCATGGATTGTTGCTGCTGTTGCTGCGCCGAGTGTCAGTCCATCTCGTCACAGGGAAGCCCCGCCCACATCAAGCTCAAGTCCAACGAAACCTCCATCTTCTTTGACAAAGGCAAGGACACGTCGGCCATCTTGTCAATCTCCAGCTGAAGACGTGGGCTCTCTGTCCTGCCCTGGGTTCCCTTTAACAGCCATCATTATAATTGTTTTTCTTTCATAGTCTGTGCTTTTGTGTGACATCACTGTGAATCAAGTCGACTGTAAAGAAGGATCCACATTGAGACAAAGTTAAAGGTATAAAGGAGGATTTTCCCACGTTTTAGGATAACAATGCATCGGTTTTACACAGGGCTTTTTTGGACTCTCAAAGACGCTTCACATAATTATTCTCTCTCTAAACACGGTGGTGATAAACTACTACTGTAGCCACAGCTGCCCTGGGGCACACTGACAGAAGCGAGACAACCAGTCTGTGTCATCAGCCCCTCCCACCACCACCAACCATTCACACACACCAGACTCATTCTAGGCAACGGGGGTTAAATGTCTTGCCCAAGGACACAACGACAGCAGGCATCAGTGGGAGTTGTGAAGTAGGTCTCGTGGTAGATTCGAACCTACAACCTTCAGGCTCAAAGGCCAATGCTCTACCAACTGAGCCACTGTCGTCTCAAAACTTGCTGAGCATATATCCCCAGACTGAGTGACGATTGGGAGGACCATTAATCTCGATGATAAACCAGGAAGTAGAAAATCCTCCTCTAAACCTTTAAGCATCATGGAAAAGATCAAACCACTGCAAACATTCACTTCCAGAGCAGTGGACGTGACTCTGAAGATCTGAGCCTAAATGTTTACATTGTGAGTTAGCCAACACTACTACTGTTAGCTAACATTATGAAGTGGATTTTAAACAAGGAAGAAAGATACAATTTCTGGTTTAAAGGAGCAATATGGGGCTCTAATCTGATACCATCAAAGGGCCCTAATCTGTCTTCATTAAAGGGCCCTAATCCGTAATCATCAAAGGGCCCTAATCTGTCATAATTAAAGGGCCCTAATCTGTCATCATTAAAGGGCCCTAATCTGTCATCATTAAAGGGCCCTAATCTGTCATCATTAAAGGGCCCTAATATGTCATCATTAAAGGGCCCTAATCCGTAATCAACCAATCATTAAAGGGCCCTAATCTGTCTTCATTAAAGGGCCCTAATATGTCATCATTAAAGGGCCCTAATCTGTCTTCATTAAAGGGCCCTAATATGTCATCATTAAAGGGCCCTAATCTGTCATCATTAAAGGGCCCTAATCTGTCATCATTAAAGGGCCCTAATCTGTAATCATTAAAGGGCCCTAATCTGTCATCATTAAAGGGCCCTAATCTGTCATCAATAAAGGGCCCTAATATGTCATCATTAAAGGGCCCTAATCTGTCATCATTAAAGGGCCCTAATCTGTCATCATTAAAGGGCCCTAATCTGTCCAAAGGCATTAATAAAACATGCTCTGTTCCAATACTTCTTTAACTGATGACAGTAGTTCAGAGATAGCTTGGTCTTATCCATCCGTACTCTGCGCTCGATCATCATCTCCTGCATGTAGCGTCTGGGTCTGGTCCCTGTGTTTGTGATTACAATCTGTTGAATTCCATCCGACCAATCAGAGAGCGCGGGAGGCGGGTGTTGTAGTTAGATGTGGGTGACGTCAAGAGTTTGTGCTGAACGGGCAGCTTGTAGTTTGGCAAAGAATGCGATAGTAAAATAATCTGGTCTGGTTCTATCAAGAAATTTAAGCCGGAGCAAGAGGAATGTTTAGCAAATGTAATTGAGGGCAAAGATTGATGGCTAAAGCTAGGCTAAATGCTACATGCTAACTACTCACTCGGGCTCATTACATACGTCACAGTAAACTCAAATCCAATTGTTTCAATCTGCAAAAGAAGTTAGCCCCTCCCACCTGTTAACGTCAATGAAACAAATAGTAAGAAATAAAATTAGTACAATGTTGCGGTAAGACCAGGCTAGTTTAGAAATACTTTAATTTCTAAATTACTTTTCCAGCCTCTAAATCTTGTTATTGTTTTCATTTCGATGTCCCGCACTCCACCGTTTCACCAATCAGAAAGTCTGTGATCCGGGCGCCAGAACTCACTGCGTGGAGCTAATCTCACTGGTAAAGTACCATGTGGCGCAGAACTAAAAAAGGTCTCGTTATGATTCTCAAATCATTAACGACAAAACAAGGAATAAAACCAGGATTTCTATCTTTGTGAAAAAGGTGTTGGTTATAGATTTGTTGTTGACAAAACTCTTGTCTATTCAGCTGTTATGGTCCCAGCTGGATTCATCTGCATATCTGGCAACCTGAGTCAGGGAGAGCGGGAGAGGCTGCAGTACCACTTTTGGCCACATTTTTACAGACTGCTGCTTTAAAAGTCCAACTGAATCTAGAGAATGATTTAATTCAGAAATATGCACATTTTGTCTCAAATGTGGAACCTGAAGTTTAATTGTAAATATTTCTGTGTTTTGGTAAAGAAGAACTTTAACTTTAGTTTGACGCTAATGCTGAACTTGCACAGATTGAATGGACAGAAAAACCTCACATGGTTTTAAAAATATGGTAAAAATGTCTTAAATCCATCAAACCTGTTATGGAAACGATGGACCAGGACCAAGACCAGTCCACCACTGAACCCGGGTTAGACCGAGACAGACCAGTCCACCACTGAACCCGGGTTAGACCGAGACAGACCAGTCCACCACTGAACCCGGGTTAGACCGAGACAGACCAGTCCACCACTGAACCCGGGTTAGACCGAGACAGACCAGTCCACCGATAAACCAGGGTTAGACCAAGACAGACCAGTCCACCACTGAACCCGGGTTAGACCGAGACAGACCAGTCCACCACTGAACCTGGGTTAGACCGACACAGACCAGTCCACCACTTAACCGGGGTTAGACCGAGACAGACCAGTCCACCACTAAACCCAGGTTAGACCGAGACAGTCCAGTCCACCACTGAACCCGGGTTAGACCGAGACAAACCAGTCCACCACTGAACCAGGGTTAGACCAAGACAGACCAGTCCACCACTAAACCCAGGTTAGACCGAGACAGTCCAGTCCACCACTGAACCCGGGTTAGACCGAGACAGACCAGTCCACCGATAAACCCGGGTTAGACCAAGACAGACCAGTCCACCACTGAACCCGGGTTAGACCGAGACAGACCAGTCCACCACTGAACCCGGGTTAGACCGAGACAGACCAGTCCACCGATAAACCCGGGTTAGACCAAGACAGACCAGTCCACCACTGAACCCGGGTTAGACCGAGACAGACCAGTCCACCACTGAACCCGGGTTAGACCGAGACAGGCCTGCCACAGTGGAGGCCGTGGTCGGGACTTTCCAAAACCTGCAGAGATGACGATAATATAAATAGAGTATTAATACTGTAGCACTTTAACTGACGCTAAGCAGCTCAGACTGTGGAAATTAGAGATGTCACAAATGATGAATGTTTCACAATAAAATGTGTCAATGTAAGAATTATGCCGGATTAGGTCTATTTATTTAAACAAGGATGCATTGTGTGTACGTTACCAGCAAGAGATACTCATGGTTTGTACTCTGAGGTTCTGAGGGCTACGTCTGAAACCATAAAGAATCACAACGAAGGAAAAATAAATCTGTCTTTGAGTCAAAATGATCCACCACAGCGATTAAACATGGAAGAAAAATACTCTAAATTAAAATATAAAAGGGTCTGACTATATTGGAGAGACCAGAGAAAGACCAGAGAGAGACCAGAGAAAGACCAGAGAGACCAGAGAGAGGCCAGAGAGAGGCCAGAGAGAGACCAGAGAGAGAGACCAGAGAAAGACCAGAGAGAGACCAGAGAGAGACCAGAGAGAGACCAGAGAGAGAGACCAGAGAGAGAGACTAGAGAGAGAGACCAGAGAGAGACCAGAGAGAGACTAGAGAGAGACCAGAGAGAGGGACTAGAGAGAGAGACCAGAGAGAGACTAGAGAGAGAGGCCAGAGAGAGACCAGAGAGAGACTAGAGAGAGAGGCCAGAGAGAGGCCAGAGAAAGACCAGAGAGAGGCCAGAGAGACCAGAGAGAGACCAGAGAGAGACCAGAGAGAGACCAGAGAGAGACCAGAGAGAGACCAGAGAGAGAGACCAGAGAAAGACCAGAGAGAGACCAGAGAGAGACCAGAGAGAGAGACCAGAGAGAGGGACTAGAATGAGAGACTAGAGAGAGAGACCAGAGAGAGACCAGAGAGAGACTAGAGAGAGACCAGAGAGAGGGACTAGAGAGAGAGACCAGAGAGAGACTAGAGAGAGAGGCCAGAGAGAGACCAGAGAGAGACTAGAGAGAGAGGCCAGAGAGAGGCCAGAGAAAGACCAGAGAGAGGCCAGAGAGACCAGAGAGAGACCAGAGAGAGACCAGAGAGAGACCAGAGAGAGACCAGAGAGAAAGACCAGAGAGAGAGACTAGAATGAGAGACTAGAGAGAGACCAGAGAGAGAGACTAGAGAGAGAGACTAGAGAGAGAGACCAGAGAGAGACCAGAGAGAGACCAGAGAGAGACCAGAGAGAGAGACCAGAGAGAGATCAGAGAGAGACCAGAGAGAGACCAGAGAGAGACCAGAGAGAGATCAGAGAGAGACCAGAGAGAGACCAGAGAGAGATCAGAGAGAGACCAGAGAGAGATCAGAGAGAGACCAGAGAGAGACCAGAGAGAGACCAGAGAGAGACCAGAGAGAGACCAGAGAGAGACCAGAGAGAGACCAGAGAAGGACCAGAGAAAAAAATCATCAAAATTCAGCAAACAAAATATATATTTGGGTATTTTTTAATTCACTGTGGTGGGTCAATTTGACACGACATCTGTTTAACAAAGTCCAGACGGGTCCGGTTCAGAACTCGATCGGTCCAAGTGTCGGCAAAGCCCAAATGACTCCGGGAAGATTCTGGATTCAAGTTTGAAGCTGCTCTGAATATCAACGTCCTCACGGTCACATCACCGCGGCAACGGCTGCAGCCTCTGATCCTGTCCGCTGCAGAGGCCCGGGCGGGGGCTGCTGGGAAATGGAGTTTGGATCGGAACCAAGGACTTCTGTGAATCCCCGAGTCCCCACTAACCTGGCTCTACACATGGAGCAGTTCCTCCTCCTGCCAAATGTGATGTTTCCATAGACTGCAGAACTTTAGTACAACATGTGTCCATACTTATACGTGTATTTGAGTGTGAACATGTATCCTATGTTCAAACAAGCTCAAGAAAGTCCTAAACGCACAATTTATTTCTCTAAACCGACATTTACTCGACAAAAACTTCATATTTTGATCACGTAGAATGTTCTTTCTAGTGAATAGTGAAACCCATGTCACAGTCTGGACCGGGTCTAGACCTGTCCTGAACCGCAGGCCTGAATACTAATCCATGCGGGGCACAATGTTCCTGGAATCCAAAATTAGACACAGCTTCTTCTCGCTCCCTGCAGTAACAAAAACACAGTGTCCGGATCCATTGAGGCACAGGTTGACGGTTCACAGTTAGTGCCTTGCCCAGAGGCATAAAACAATCTCTACTGTAAAGCCTGACTCCAATCTTACGTCTGATAGAAGTAAATTTGACTCATTTATTGATAGTTTTTTCAAGCTTTAGCTGCACTTTTTATATGTACGTTATAGCGGGTGTAGCACCTTGACTTCTCAGCAAAAAGGTTCTGAGTTCGAATCCCAGTTGGATCATCCTGTGGACCCACCACCTGCAGGAGGATCAGAGGGACTGGTGCTGAGAGAAGTGGATTGTCACCAGTCTAGTTCAGGATCAGTCTTGGACCAGTCTAAGACCAGTCCAGGACCAGTCTATTACCAGTCCAGGATCAGTCTAAGACCAGTCCAGGACCAGTCTATTACCAGTCCAGAATCAGTCTTGGACCATTATACTGCCAGTCCCAGATCAGTCTAGTCCAGGACCAGTCTAGAACCAGTCTTTTTGTTTATATGCCGCCTTTTCTCAGCGCTTAAAACTGTTAAAATGTTGAATTTCGAGAGTTATACACCGCATTTTTACTGAGACCCAGAAATTGATAGTTTGACAGTGTTGATGACTGCATGCGTGTGGATGGTTTTCCCACACTTGTCTTTTAGGCTGAATTTTATATCCACAATGTCGTTCCAAACCGGTCAACGATGAAATAAACCTCTGAGATTAACATTCTCGCTTCTTGCTTCAGAGACCTATTTCTGTCTTTGTGCTATCTTCCTGCCCTTCAACTCGTCCCCCCTCAGATCTCATGTTTAATGCTTGGCCTGGAGTCTCCTCTCTCAAACCCCTCTGCTGGTGAATAACCCAAAACGCCGAGTGAATGACAGGGAGTTGGACACAAAGCATCCTCTGTTCTGGTCTCCACAGAAACTCAGCGCGCCTCGGTGCACGGCTTTGTCCCCTGCTCCATACCCACTGCTCAACAAAAACACTTCCAAACTGCAGGCGATGGTGTGAGGGAGAGGGAGAAGTGTGAGAAGCTCGGGGCCCACAGACTTAACCTTTAGAGGGAACAGGCGTTTCTCTGCTCAAGAGTGGGAAAAGACTGGATTTTACAGGGGCAGGGCCTGGGAAGTGATGTCCTGAGGTGTTAGAGTTGGATGAGGAGGCCTGGACTGCACAGATGGACAAACAAGATGTGGTTAAATGTATCTTACAGACATACAACAAGATTGTATATTATGAAATGCAGTTTAGTCTTAGTTCTTAGTTATTTTAGTTAAAGTGCAGTTGCTCATTCATTCCATGTGCTTGACCTATTTTAGGGAATCCTGTTTTAAGATTTTTTTTTTTTTATTATTAAACAAACCCGCACTTAATTCAGGCATTCATTACATCTTATTTAATGATTTTATTTTTGGTATTTCGGGCATAATTAGAGCCTTAAGACTGGGGAAATTCCTCAAAAAGTTGCTTTAAGCAGGACTATAAAACGTAGTTATGTATGAATATTGTTTGCCTATTATTTTAGAATTTAACAAGGCTATCCTACATAATACGCCTAATTAAAAAATACATTTAGTGCTGCATTTTGGCCGTAGACTTGTTAAGCCACCGGTAAATTCCAATGAGATGGCGCCATCTGGTGGCCACTTACTTGCATTACATTGCACACGTTGCAGAACAGGTTTCATTTGGACCAGGATTTCACTTGACTGCTTTTGAAACCTGTTCTGCAATGGATCATTCCTGTAAAAGATCGGAGAAAAAACGAGTTGTACAGTAAACAAAACCCCCACAACTAGCTCTGAACTCTTATAAATGAACCAAACTATAAATCTGTAAGTGTCAACCCCTAAAAATAGACACTGCTAACCTTGTATTTAAATTATTATTTATTTCCCTATCTGTTATCACCGCTAGAGAGCAGTGTAAAGCGACCCCAAATCTTAGCGTTTGTCCTCAGCTTCCTTTACGAGCCCCACCCAAACCGGAAATGCTTTTAATATTAATAACAACATGGATTGAAACGTAATTAAAACAGAGTAGTGTCATCCTGTTTGTCTAATTATGTATATCCCAATGCTACAGAAGCACAAAATAACATTATCTTCAGAAATTAATCAGTTTTTAAAGATTATTTTATTTTGGAATAGTGACGCACCCCGGAAGTAGCGTCTACAATTGCTCAAACTTGTCAGCTCTGAAGGCTAAAAGCTAATAAACATCCGTGCACCGCTATAGCCCTGTTTACAGCCAAAAAAACAGTATTTTGTTGAGTTCTGCTCCCATTACACTGACAATATTTATCCAACACGTGCTTTTGGGAGCTGGTAGTTCTTTCAGCGACTGTCAGTCTTGGGAAAAGTCCAAATTGTGACATATTTTGTGTAGAGGAGTGAACAGGGCACAGCTAGCCGCAGTTAGCATCGGGAGCTAGGCGCAAACCAACAAGGATGATCGCGTTGATTAACAAGCTCCTGGACTGGTTCAAGGCTCTTTTCTGGAAGGAGGAGATGGAGCTGACCCTGGTGGGGCTGCAGTACTCGGGGAAGACCACCTTCGTGAACGTGATCGCGGTGGGTGGAGGCAGATGTTGTGTTGTTGGCTGCAGCTGGAAGGACGGCTTTGTGTTTTTAAAGAGCCTCGCGTGACCTCCGCACGAGACCAGTCACGGGGTTACCATGGAAACTATCATTCATATCATTGATCATAGCACGTGCTTGATAACGTTTACATGCAGAATAACACATGGTAGTACCTGTGTTTCTAATCTGCCTCCTTTAGCCCTGTGTTCACATCCTGTACCTGTGTTCACATCCTGTACCTGTGTTCACATCCTGTACCTGTGTTTCTAATCTGCCTCCTTTAGCCCTGTGTTCACATCCTGTACCTGTGTTTACATCCTGTACCTGTGTTTACATCCTGTACCTGTGTTTACATCCTGTACCTGTGTTAACATCCTGTACCTGTGTTTACATCCTGTACCTGTGTTTACATCCTGTACCTGTGTTTACATCCTGTACCTGTGTTTACATCCTGTACCTGTGTTCACATCCTGTACCTGTGTTCACATCCTGTACCTGTGTTTACATCCTGTACCTGTGTTTCTAATCTGCCTCCTATAGCCCTGTGTTCACATCCTGTACCTGTGTTTACATCCTGTACCTGTGTTTACATCCTGTACCTGTGTTTACATCCTGTACCAGTGTTTCTAATCTGCCTCCTATAGCCCTGTGTTTACATCCTGTACCTGTGTTTACATCCTGTACCTGTGTTTACATCCTGTACCTGTGTTTACATCCTGTACCTGTGTTTACATCCTGTACCTGTGTTTACATCCTGTACCTGTGTTTCTAATCTGCCTCCTTTAGCCCTGTGTTCACATCCTGTACCTGTGTTCACATCCTGTACCTGTGTTTACATCCTGTACCTGTGTTTACATCCTGTACCTGTGTTTACATCCTGTACCTGTGTTAACATCCTGTACCTGTGTTTACATCCTGTACCTGTGTTTACATCCTGTACCTGTGTTTACATCCTGTACCTGTGTTCACATCCTGTACCTGTGTTCACATCCTGTACCTGTGTTTACATCCTGTACCTGTGTTTCTAATCTGCCTCCTATAGCCCTGTGTTCACATCCTGTACCTGTGTTTACATCCTGTACCTGTGTTTACATCCTGTACCTGTGTTTACATCCTGTACCAGTGTTTCTAATCTGCCTCCTATAGCCCTGTGTTTACATCCTGTACCTGTGTTTACATCCTGTACCTGTGTTTACATCCTGTACCTGTGTTTACATCCTGTACCTGTGTTTACATCCTGTACCTGTGTTTCTAATCTGCCTCCTTTAGCCCTGTGTTCACATCCTGTACCAGTGTTTCTAATCTGCCTCCTATAGCCCTGTGTTTACATCCTGTACCTGTGTTTACATCCTGTACCTGTGTTTACATCCTGTACCTGTGTTTACATCCTGTACCTGTGTTTACATCCTGTACCTGTGTTTCTAATCTGCCTCCTTTAGCCCTGTGTTCACATCCTGTACCTGTGTTCACATCCTGTACCTGTGTTCACATCCTGTACCTGTGTTTACATCCTGTACCTGTGTTTACATCCTGTACCTGTGTTTACATCCTGTACCTGTGTTCACATCCTGTACCTGTGTTCACATCCTGTACCTGTGTTCACATCCTGTACCTGTGTTCACATCCTGTACCTGTGTTTACATCCTGTACCTGTGTTTACATCCTGTACCTGTGTTTCTAATCTGCCTCCTTTAGCCCTGTGTTCACATCCTGTACCTGTGTTTACATCCTGTACCTGTGTTCACATCCTGTACCTGTGTTTACATCCTGTACCTGTGTTTCTAATCTGCCTCCTTTAGCCCTGTGTTCACATCCTGTACCTGTGTTTACATCCTGTACCTGTGTTCACATCCTGTACCTGTGTTTACATCCTGTACCTGTGTTTACATCCTGTACCTGTGTTTACATCCTGTACCTGTGTTTACATCCTGTACCTGTGTTTACATCCTGTACCTGTGTTCACATCCTGTACCTGTGTTCACATCCTGTACCTGTGTTCACATCCTGTACCTGTGTTTACATCCTGTACCTGTGTTTACATCCTGTACCTGTGTTTCTAATCTGCCTCCTTTAGCCCTGTGTTCACATCCTGTACCTGTGTTTACATCCTGTACCTGTGTTCACATCCTGTACCTGTGTTTACATCCTGTACCTGTGTTTACATCCTGTACCTGTGTTTACATCCTGTACCTGTGTTCACATCCTGTACCTGTGTTTACATCCTGTACCTGTGTTTACATCCTGTACCTGTGTTTACATCCTGTACCTGTGTTTCTAATCTGCCTCCTTTAGCCCTGTGTTCACATCCTGTACCTGTGTTCACATCCTGTACCTGTGTTTACATCCTGTACCTGTGTTTACATCCTGTACCTGTGTTCACATCCTGTACCTGTGTTCACATCCTGTACCTGTGTTCACATCCTGTACCTGTGTTTACATCCTGTACCTGTGTTTCTAATCTGCCTCCTTTAGCCCTGTGTTCACATCCTGTACCTGTGTTTCTAATCTGCCTCCTATAGCCCTGTGTTTACATCCTGTACCTGTGTTTACATCCTGTACCTGTGTTTACATCCTGTACCTGTGTTTACATCCTGTACCTGTGTTTACATCCTGTACCTGTGTTTCTAATCTGCCTCCTTTAGCCCTGTGTTTACATCCTGTACCTGTGTTTACATCCTGTACCTGTGTTCACATCCTGTACCTGTGTTCACATCCTGTACCTGTGTTTCTAATCTGCCTCCTTTAGCCCTGTGTTCACATCCTGTACCTGTGTTCACATCCTGTACCTGTGTTTCTAATCTGCCTCCTTTAGCCCTGTGTTCACATCCTGTACCTGTGTTTACATCCTGTACCTGTGTTTCTAATCTGCCTCCTTTAGCCCTGTGTTCACATCCTGTACCTGTGTTTCTAATCTGCCTCCTATAGCCCTGTGTTTACATCCTGTACCTGTGTTTACATCCTGTACCTGTGTTTACATCCTGTACCTGTGTTTACATCCTGTACCTGTGTTTCTAATCTGCCTCCTTTAGCCCTGTGTTTACATCCTGTACCTGTGTTTACATCCTGTACCTGTGTTCACATCCTGTACCTGTGTTCACATCCTGTACCTGTGTTTCTAATCTGCCTCCTTTAGCCCTGTGTTTACATCCTGTACCTGTGTTCACATCCTGTACCTGTGTTTACATCCTGTACCTGTGTTTACATCCTGTACCTGTGTTTCTAATCTGCCTCCTATAGCCCTGTGTTCACATCCTGTACCTGTGTTCACATCCTGTACCTGTGTTTACATCCTGTACCTGTGTTCACATCCTGTACCTGTGTTTACATCCTGTACCTGTGTTCACATCCTGTACCTGTGTTTACATCCTGTACCTGTGTTTACATCCTGTACCTGTGTTCACATCCTGTACCTGTGTTCACATCCTGTACCTGTGTTTCTAATCTGCCTCCTTTAGCCCTGTGTTCACATCCTGTACCTGTGTTAACATCCTGTACCTGTGTTCACATCCTGTACCTGTGTTTACATCCTGTACCTGTGTTTCTAATCTGCCTCCTTTAGCCCTGTGTTCACATCCTGTACCTGTGTTTACATCCTGTACCTGTGTTTACATCCTGTACCTGTGTTTCTAATCTGCCTCCTTTAGCCCTGTGTTCACATCCTGTACCTGTGTTTACATCCTGTACCTGTGTTTACATCCTGTACCTGTGTTTACATCCTGTACCTGTGTTTACATCCTGTACCTGTGTTTACATCCTGTACCTGTGTTTACATCCTGTACCTGTGTTTACATCCTGTACCTGTGTTTACATCCTGTACCTGTGTTTACATCCTGTACCTGTGTTTCTAATCTGCCTCCTATAGCCCTGTGTTCACATCCTGTACCTGTGTTTCTAATCTGCCTCCTATAGCCCTGTGTTCACATCCTGTACCTGTGTTCACATCCTGTACCTGTGTTTACATCCTGTACCTGTGTTTCTAATCTGCCTCCTATAGCCCTGTGTTCACATCCTGTACCTGTGTTCACATCCTGTACCTGTGTTTCTAATCTGCCTCCTATAGCCCTGTGTTCACATCCTGTACCTGTGTTCACATCCTGTACCTGTGTTTACATCCTGTACCTGTGTTCACATCCTGTACCTGTGTTTACATCCTGTACCTGTGTTTACATCCTGTACCTGTGTTTCTAATCTGCCTCCTATAGCCCTGTGTTTACATCCTGTACCTGTGTTTACATCCTGTACCTGTGTTTCTAATCTGCCTCCTTTAGCCCTGTGTTCACATCCTGTACCTGTGTTCACATCCTGTACCTGTGTTCACATCCTGTACCTGTGTTTACATCCTGTACCTGTGTTTCTAATCTGCCTCCTATAGCCCTGTGTTTACATCCTGTACCTGTGTTTACATCCTGTACCTGTGTTTACATCCTGTACCTGTGTTTCTAATCTACCTCCTATAGCCCTGTGTTTACATCCTGTACCTGTGTTTACATCCTGTACCTGTGTTTACATCCTGTACCTGTGTTCACATCCTGTACCTGTGTTTACATCCTGTACCTGTGTTTCTAATCTACCTCCTATAGCCCTGTGTTTACATCCTGTACCTGTGTTCACATCCTGTACCTGTGTTTACATCCTGTACCTGTGTTTACATCCTGTACCTGTGTTTCTAATCTGCCTCCTATAGCCCTGTGTTTACATCCTGTACCTGTGTTTACATCCTGTACCTGTGTTCACATCCTGTACCTGTGCTTCTAACCTATAGCCCTGTGCTAGCTAACATCCTGTACCTGTGCTTCTAACCTATAGCCCTGTGCTAGCTAACATCCTGTACCTGTGCTTCTAACCTATAGCCCTGTGTTTACATCCTGTACCTGTGCTTCTAACCTATAGCCCTGTGCTAGCTAACATCCTGTACCTGTGCTTCTAACCTATAGCCCTGTGCTAGCTAACATCCTGTACCTGTGCTTCTAACCTATAGCCCTGTGCTAGCTAACATCCTGTACCTGTGCTTCTAACCTATAGCCCTGTGCTTTAACATCCTGTACCTGTGCTTCTAACCTATAGCCCTGTGCTAGCTAACATCCTGTACCTGTGCTTCTAACCTATAGCCCTGTGCTAGCTAACATCCTGTACCTGTGCTTCTAACCTATAGCCCTGTGCTAGCTAACATCCTGTACCTGTGCTTCTAACCTATAGCCCTGTGCTAGCTAACATCCTGTACCTGTGCTTCTAACCTATAGCCCTGTGCTAGCTAACATCCTGTACCTGTGCTTCTAACCTTTAGCCCTGTGCTAGCTAACATCCTGTACCTGTGCTTCTAACCTATAGCCCTGTGCTAGCTAACATCCTGTACCTGTGCTTCTAACCTATAGCCCTGTGCTAGCTAACATCCTGTACCTGTGCTTCTAACCTATAGCCCTGTGCTAGCTAACATCCTGTACCTGTGCTTCTAACCTATAGCCCTGTGTTTACATCCTGTACCTGTGCTTCTAACCTATAGCCCTGTGCTAGCTAACATCCTGTACCTGTGCTTCTAACCTATAGCCCTGTGCTAGCTAACATCCTGTACCTGTGCTTCTAACCTATAGCCCTGTGCTAGCTAACATCCTGTACCTGTGCTTCTAACCTATAGCCCTGTGCTAGCTAACATCCTGTACCTGTGCTTCTAACCTTTAGCCCTGTGCTAGCCAACATCCTGCTCTAGTATCACATGACATTAACTTAACATGTTAATAGCCATATCCACACAGGAGTAGCTTTCCCTGTGGACCTCTGTGATCCAGCCCATCCATCTATGTCTGTAAACTATATGTTCACTGACCTTTAGTAATAACAGACACATAACTATATATAGTAACATAACTATAGCGTCTTATAGTTTGTTACTAAAAGCTTCAAAACTGCGAGCCTCAGAATCACTGACATGGGTTAGTGTTTTCACTGTCTGTGTTTATTTAGAATTATTATTTATTTATTTATTTATTGTTGATTCGTTTGGGACATTTATTAACCTCGTCACGGCTCGGTCTGTGCGTTAAGGCTCGGTCTGTGCGTTAAGGCTCGGTCTGTGCGTTAAGGCTCGGTCTGTGCGTTAAGGCTCGGTCTGTGCATTAAGGCTCGGTCTGTACGTTAAGGCTCGGTCTGTGCATTAAGGCTCGGTCTGTACATTAAGGCTCGGTCTGTACGTTAAGGCTCGGTCTGTACGTTAAGGCTCGGTCTGTGCATTAAGGCTCGGTCTGTACGTTAAGGCTCGGTCTGTACGTTAAGGCTCGGTCTGTGCATTAAGGCTCGGTCTGTGCGTTAAGGCTCGGTCTGTGCATTAAGGCTCGGTCTGTACGTTAAGGCTCGGTCTGTACATTAAGGCTCGGTCTGTGCGTTAAGGCTCGGTCTGTGCATTAAGGCTCGGTCTGTACGTTAAGGCTCGGTCTGTACATTAAGGCTCGGTCTGTGCATTAAGGCTCGGTCTGTGCATTAAGGCTCGGTCTGTGCGTTAAGGCTCGGTCTGTGCGTTAAGGCTCGGTCTGTGCGTTAAGGCTCGGTCTGTACGTTAAGGCTCGGTCTGTACATTAAGGCTCGGTCTGTGCGTTAAGGCTCGGTCTGTGCGTTAAGGCTCGGTCTGTGCATTAAGGCTCGGTCTGTACGTTAAGGCTCGGTCTGTGCATTAAGGCTCGGTCTGTGCATTAAGGCTCGGTCTGTGCATTAAGGCTCGGTCTGTGCGTTAAGGCTCGGTCTGTGCGTTAAGGCTCGGTCTGTACATTAAGGCTCGGTCTGTGCATTAAGGCTCGGTCTGTGCATTAAGGCTCGGTCTGTGCATTAAGGCTCGGTCTGTGCATTAAGGCTCGGTCTGTGCATTAAGGCTCGGTCTGTACGTTAAGGCTCGGTCTGTGCATTAAGGCTCGGTCTGTGCATTAAGGCTCGGTCTGTGCATTAAGGCTCGGTCTGTACATTAAGGCTCGGTCTGTACATTAAGGCTCGGTCTGTGCATTAAGGCTCGGTCTGTGCATTAAGGCTCGGTCTGTGCATTAAGGCTCGGTCTGTACATTAAGGCTCGGTCTGTACGTTAAGGCTCGGTCTGTGCGTTAAGGCTCGGTCTGTGCGTTAAGGCTCGGTCTGTACGTTAAGGCTCGGTCTGTACGTTAAGGCTCGGTCTGTACATTAAGGCTCGGTCTGTACGTTAAGGCTCGGTCTGTACGTTAAGGCTCGGTCTGTGCATTAAGGCTCGGTCTGTACGTTAAGGCTCGGTCTGTACGTTAAGGCTCGGTCTGTACGTTAAGGCTCGGTCTGTACATTAAGGCTCGGTCTGTACGTTAAGGCTCGGTCTGTACATTAAGGCTCGGTCTGTACATTAAGGCTCGGTCTGTACATTAAGGCTCGGTCTGTGCATTAAGGCTCGGTCTGTACGTTAAGGCTCGGTCTGTGCATTAAGGCTCGATCTGTACATTAAGGCTCGGTCTGTGCATTAAGGCTCTGTCTGTGCATTAAGGCTCGGTCTGTGCATTAAGGCTCGATCTGTACATTAAGGCTCGGTCTGTGCATTAAGGCTCGATCTGTACATTAAGGCTCGGTCTGTGCATTAAGGCTCGGTCTGTACATTAAGGCTCGGTCTGTGCGTTAAGGCTCGATCTGTGCGTTAAGGCTCGGTCTGTACATTAAGGCTCGGTCTGTGCGTTAAGGCTCGGTCTGTGCGTTAAGGCTCGGTCTGTACATTAAGGCTCGGTCTGTGCATTAGGGCTCGGTCTGTACGTTAAGGCTCGGTCTGTACGTTAAGGCTCGGTCTGTACATTAAGGCTCGATCTGTACATTAAGGCTCGGTCTGTGCGTTAAGGCTCGGTCTGTGCGTTAAGGCTCGGTCTGTGCATTAAGGCTCGGTCTGTGCATTAAGGCTCGGTCTGTACGTTAAGGCTCGGTCTGTACGTTAAGGCTCGGTCTGTGCGTTAAGGCTCGGTCTGTACATTAAGGCTCGGTCTGTACATTAAGGCTCGGTCTGTACATTAAGGCTCGGTCTGTGCATTAAGGCTCGGTCTGTACATTAAGGCTCGGTCTGTACATTAAGGCTCGGTCTGTACATTAAGGCTCGGTCTGTGCATTAAGGCTCGGTCTGTACATTAAGGCTCGGTCTGTGCATTAAGGCTCGGTCTGTACGTTAAGGCTCGGTCTGTACGTTAAGGCTCGGTCTGTGCATTAAGGCTCGATCTGTGCATTAAGGCTCGATCTGTGCGTTAAGGCTCGGTCTGTGCGTTAAGGCTCGGTCTGTACATTAAGGCTCGGTCTGTACATTAAGGCTCTGTCTGTGCATTAAGGCTCGGTCTGTGCGTTAAGGCTCGGTCTGTGCATTAAGGCTCGGTCTGTGCATTAAGGCTCGATCTGTACATTAAGGCTCGGTCTGTACATTAAGGCTCGGTCTGTACATTAAGGCTCGGTCTGTACATTAAGGCTCGATCTGTACATTAAGGCTCGGTCTGTGCGTTAAGGCTCGGTCTGTACGTTAAGGCTCGGTCTGTACATTAAGGCTCGGTCTGTACGTTAAGGCTCGGTCTGTGCGTTAAGGCTCGGTCTGTACGTTAAGGCTCGGTCTGTGCGTTAAGGCTCGGTCTGTGCATTAAGGCTCGGTCTGTACGTTAAGGCTCGGTCTGTGCATTAAGGCTCGGTCTGTGCATTAAGGCTCGGTCTGTGCATTAAGGCTCGGTCTGTACGTTAAGGCTCGGTCTGTGCATTAAGGCTCGGTCTGTGCGTTAAGGCTCGGTCTGTGCGTTAAGGCTCGGTCTGTGCATTAAGGCTCGGTCTGTGCGTTAAGGCTCGGTCTGTACGTTAAGGCCGCGGTCTGATATTTCTCTGTACAGACCTCGCGCTCGGTTAATAAGCCGTTAGTATTGGATTTGTTAAATATCGGGGAGTTTTCAGGGTTCACAGACTGGTTAAGTCCTGGCTCTTCATCAGTCATGGACCAGCTCTTTTCTTCTTGTTATACTGAACGCTGAGGGCCGCTTTTTAATAATTGTTCCTCTTTGATCTTTATTTTATTTTAAGTTTAACTCAGTAATTCTGTGAAGCAAAAGCCAAACAATATTTTTGATCATGTTATAATAAAAATAAAAATAAACATTTTAAAGTAATACTGGTTGCAAAATTTTGAATGCCTTGAAAATATTAGAAAAAATTGGATCGTATCGGATCGGTATCGGCAAAACAATATTTAAGAATATCGGAATCGGATCGGATTACAAAAAATCTGGATCGGTACATCCCTACTCCAGATTACAGCGTTGGGCTACTGCGTATGTTTTTAGTGGTAGGGGAAACCGGAGCACCTGGAGGAAACCGGGGCACCTGGAGGAAACCTACGCGAACACGGGGAGAACATGCAAACTGCCGCCCAATTTTACTTTAACAAGATCTGAGACGTCCTCCGAGATTATCCCAAATTACCAGAGGTCCACGGGTCATGCTAATCCCGTGTGAATGGGGATTATGATTTATTTAATCTTTAATCTAGAATTGAAAACTTTTTCGTAACTGGTTTTGTTTGTGATTTTCAGTCCGGTCAGTTCAGCGAAGACATGATCCCCACAGTTGGCTTCAATATGCGCAAGATCACCAAAGGAAACGTGACCATCAAGGTGCAATATTCTGTCTTTATGGTCTGTCTGTGACCATGTGGCTCTGAACACACACACACAGGGAGAGAGACCAGAGGGAGAGAGACCAGGGAGAGGGAGAGACCAGGGAGAGGGAGAGACCAGGAAGAGACCAGAGAGAGAGAGACCAGAGAGAGGGAGAGACCAGGGAGAGACCAGGGAGAGACCAGAGAGAGGGAAAGACCAGAGAGAGGGAAAGACCAGAGAGAGGGAGACCAGAGAGAGGGAGACCAGAGAGAGAGAGACCAGAGAGAGAAAGACCAGAGAGACCAGAGAGAGAGAGAGACCAGAGAGAGAGAGAGACCAGAGAGAGAGAGAGACACCAGAGAGAGACACCAGAGAGGAGAGAGACCAGAGAGGAGAGACCAGAGAGAGAGAGACCAGAGAGAGAGAGACCAGAGAGAGAGAGACCAGAGAGCGAGAGAGACTAGAGAGTGAGACACCAGAGAGACCAGAGACCAACTCCCGCTCAAACTCCTTTTTGTCCCTTATCAGCCACTGTACAATTTCAAAATGGCGCATGGACACAGAGAGTCCTCCAGCCTCATGGACATTAGGCTTAAATATTCTTAAAAAGGTCACATTTGTTTTTGGTTAATATGTTTTTTTTCATTTGGAGCAACTGTAAAAATTAGTACCTATAAAACCAGTCAAATAATCTTACATTAATTTTTTTTTTTTTTTTTTGTAAATAAATCTTTGCGTTATTAAACTTTTTAAAATTAATTTCCATGTTTTGTGTGACAGTTGTGGGACATTGGAGGCCAGCCCCGGTTCAGGTCCATGTGGGAGCGATACTGCCGAGGAGTCAGTGCCATTGTGTGAGTGCTCCCATAAAATACCAACGTTTAGACCAAAGTTCAGATATTTGCTCATGAACCGAGTATTTCCCGCAGATACATGGTCGATGCCGCGGACCCAGAGAAGATCGAAGCCTCAAAGAATGAACTCCACAACCTCCTGGACAAACCACAGCTGCAGGGAATTCCTGTATGTGTTAAAATAACTACATTTAAATAATCCGTGTTTAGATTTCCAAAACACAGAAATGACTCAGTATTTTATTCTTTCATTTCCTGTTTAATGTCTTAAATCAGGGGTGGCAAAGTCGAGGTCCGGGGGCTAGATCCGGCCCGGGAATGAATGATCTCGGCCCCGGGATGATTTTTGATTAGTTTTAGAACCAGCCACACAGAGACATAAGAAAAGAAAAATATTGGATTATTTATTTAATGTTCAGGACGTATTTTCTTTTTGAAGGAAGTTCTTGAGTTAAAAAAAAAATTCAAACATTTTGGATTATTTATTTTATTTTAATTTTATTTATTTTATTTATTTTATTTATTTTATTTATTTTATTTATTTTATTTATTTTATTTTTATTTTATTTATTTTATTTATGTATTTATTTTTATTTGTTGAATTTTTTTTTTTTTTTATAGTTTTAATGTTTTTTTTTTAAATTCATTTTATTCATTTTATGTATTTTTTTATTATTATATTATAGATTATTATAGAGATTTTTCATTAAATAAAACGCGGCCCACTGTGTTCGGTCACGGTTCAGTAGTTTTCATGCATCATTTTAATATATTTTCATAAACTTTGAACCAGTCCCGGCCTCAGCTTTTAGCAAATATGTTTTTTTAACCTCTGATGTTTTTGACTTTGACGTCCCTGTGCTTAGCGGATGTCTTTGACTTTGGCGTCCCTGTGCTAAGCGGATTTCTTTGACTTTGAGGTCCCTGTGCTAAGCGGATGTCTTTGACTTTGACGTCCCTGTGCTAAGCGGATGTCTTTGACTTTGGCGTCCCTGTGCTGACTTTGGCGTCCCTGTGCTTAGCGGATGTCTTTGACTTTGACGTCCCTGTGCTGACTTTGGCGTCCCTTTGCTTAGCGGATGTCTTTGACTTTGGCGTCCCTGTGCTAAGCGGATGTCTTTGACTTTGACGTCCCTGTGCTAAGCGGGTGTCTTTGACTTTGACGTCCCTGTGCTAAGCGGGTGTCTTTGACTTTGACGTCCCTGTGCTTAGCGGATGTCTTTGACTTTGACGTCCCTGTGCTAAGCGGATGTCCTTGACTTTGACGTCCCTGTGCTTAGCGGATGTCTTTGACTTTGGCGTCCCTGTGCTAAGCGGATGTCTTTGACTTTGACGTCCCTGTGCTTAGCGGATGTCTTTGACTTTGACGTCCCTGTGCTGACTTTGGCGTCCCTGTGCTTAGCGGATGTCTTTGACTTTGACGTCCCTGTGCTTAGCGGATGTCTTTGACTTTGACGTCCCTGTGCTGACTTTGGCGTCCCTGTGCTTAGCGGATGTCTTTGACTTTGACGTCCCTGTGCTTAGCGGATGTCTTTGACTTTGACGTCCCTGTGCTAAGCGGATGTCCTTGACTTTGACGTCCCTGTGCTTAGCGGATGTCTTTGACTTTGGCGTCCCTGTGCTAAGCCGATGTCTTTTGACTTTGACGTCCCTGTGCTTAGCGGATGTCTTTGACTTTGGCGTCCCTGTGCTAAGCCGATGTCTTTGACTTTGACGTCCCTGTGCTTAGCGGATGTCTTTGACTTTGGCGTCCCTGTGCTAAGCCGATGCCTTTGACTTTGACGTCCCTGTGCTAAGCCGATGCCTTTGACTTTGACGTCCCTGTGCTTAGCGGATGTCTTTGACTTTGGCGTCCCTGTGCTAAGCGGATGTCTTTGACTTTGGCGTCCCTGTGCTAAGCGGATGTCTTTGACTTTGGCGTCCCTGTGCTAAGCGGATGTCTTTGACTTTGGCGTCCCTGTGCTAAGCGGATGTCTTTGACTTTGGCGTCCCTGTGCTAAGCGGATGTCTTTGACTTTGGCGTCCCTGTGCTAAGCGGATGTCTTTGACTTTGGCGTCCCTGTGCTAAGCGGATGTCTTTGACTTTGGCGTCCCTGTGCTAAGCGGATGTCTTTGACTTTGGCGTCCCTGTGCTAAGCGGATGGTGTTTCCCGCAGGTGTTGGTTCTGGGGAATAAGCGGGACTTGCCGGGAGCCCTGGATGAGAAGGAGCTGATCGAGAGGATGTAACTATGACACAGAACCATGACCCTGAAGAACCTGCAGGAAGGTTCTAACCCAGTCTGCTCCACAGGAACCTGTCTGCCATCCAGGACCGCGAGATCTGCTGCTACTCCATCTCCTGCAAAGAGAAAGATAATATCGGTACGTGGCACTGTTTTTAATCATAAGATATCCACTAATGTTTAATACGACACAGAACAAACAGAGACGGGTTTCTGGGTTGTAGTTTTTGTGGGACTTTTTGGTTTCGTTTTGGACTAGTTCTGCTTCACTTGTGGATGAATAAATACCAGAGAAGTGGAATAACCTGTATTGGTTCCATGCCACGCCAAGATTTTATTTCTCCATTCCATTCATATTTTTCAGTGTGAGTTGGCATCGCTGAAGATCGGTGTCGGCTGATATTTGTCTTATTAATTACTGTAGTGGCCAACCTGTACCTGTGCTACTCAGATGTTAAAACAGGCAATATGTAAGATTTTCATATCAAATCATCATTAAAAGGCCCTAATCTGTCATCATTAAAGGGCCCTAATCTGTCATCATTAAAGGGCGCTAATCTGTTCTCATTAAAGGGCCCTAATCTGTCATCATTAAAGGGCCCTAATCTGTCATCATTAAAGGGCCCTAATCTGTTCTCATTAAAGGGCCCTAATATGTCGTCATTAAAGGGCCCTAATCTTTCATCATTAAAGGGCCCTAATCTGTTCTCATTAAAGGGCCCTAATCTGTCATCATTAAAGGGCCCTAATCTGTCATCATTAAAGGGCCCTAATCTGTTCTCATTAAAGGGCCCTAATCTGTCATCATTAAAGGGCCCTAATCTGTCATCATTACAGGGCCCTAATCTGTTCTCATTAAAGGGCCCTAATCTGTCATCATTGAAGGACCCTAATTAACTACTGTAGTGGCCAACCTGTACCTGTGCTGCTGAGATGTTAACTACTGTAGTGGCCAACATGTACCTGTGCTACTGAGATGTTAACTACTGTAGTGGCCAACCTGTACCTGTGCTGCTGAGATGTTAACTACTGTAGTGGCCAACCTGTACCTGTGCTGCTGAGATGTTAACTACTGTAGTGGCCAACATGTACCTGTGCTACTGAGATGTTAACTACTGTAGTGGCCAACCTGTACCTGTGCTACTGAGATGTTAACTACTGTAGTGGCCAACATGTACCTGTGCTGCTGAGATGTTAACTACTGTAGTGGCCAACATGTACCTGTGCTGCTGAGATGTTAACTACTGTAGTGGCCAACCTGTACCTGTGCTACTGAGATGTTAACTACTGTAGTGGCCAACATGTACCTGTGCTGCTGAGATGTTAACTACTGTAGTGGCCAACATGTACCTGTGCTGCTGAGATGTTAACTACTGTAGTGGCCAACATGTACCTGTGCTGCTGAGATGTTAACTACTGTAGTGGCCAACCTGTACCTGTGCTACTGAGATGTTAACTACTGTAGTGGCCAACATGTACCTGTGCTGCTGAGATGTTAACTACTGTAGTGGCCCCAACTTCAAAACAAGGCCCATGCTTCCTCTTGGCACAATGATTAACACACAACCCCCTTATAACATCACAAACCTCATATTGTCTGGTGTAGAAGAACTTAGCCTGGTCTTACCGCACCATGGTACTCATTTCATTCTGTACTAAGGTCTGGATTTGCTCCATTGACTCCGTTAACAGGTGGGAGGGGCTAACTCCTTTTGCAGATTGAAACCATTGGATCTGAGTTTACTGTGACGTTTGTAATGAGCCCGAGTGAGTCGTTAGCATTTAGCCTAGCTTTAGGCTACATGCTACATAATCATGGACCAGAGTTTACACATGGTAAGACCAGACGTACATGTAGGAAATGATCATGGACCATAGTTTACACATGGTAAGCCCAGACGTACATGTAGGAAATGATCATGGACCAGAGTTTACACATGGTAAGACCAGACGTACATGTAGGAAATGACCATGGACCAGAGTTTACACATGGTACGACCCAGACATGTCCAGAGCAGTAGTGTCTCTGGTGTTATTGATAATACAGTGTTGTTGTGTCCACAGACATCACTCTGCAGTGGCTGATCCAACACTCCAGGACCAAGAGGACTTCCTGAGACTCTCTTCTTCTTCTTCTCTCCTTTCCTCAGTGCCCTCCATATTATTCCCACCCTGATCATGTGCCACCAGTCACCGCTATGAATTCAAATCCCCAAAAAATAGCTCTGATTTCGTGGCTGATTTGTACTTTGTTTTTATGGAATTAAAACCCCGCCCCCATCGCTTTTAGACCCAGAGGAGTTTTAGGTAATCTCAGCGTCGTTCTGGATTAGGCTGCAGTGTCGAAGGGTATTAAAACAAGACGGCAGAGGTCGAAATGTTTCCCAAATTATCCCAGCTTTGAATGGGCGTTGATACTACTGGAGGGCACAGAACCCCCCTTGTCCTGTCTGGTCCATCCTCATCCCTTCTTCTTGCCTTTCTTCCTCGCTTTTGCTTTATCTTGGCTTTCCGCCCGGTCGTCTGCGCACATGGCCAAATCTTCAGTGTTTTGTAACAGAGAATTAAGGAACAAAAATGCTAAAAAGGTCCTTATTTGCCTCCTCTGTCTGACTTTTACAAACATCTTAGGGCAGGGGTGTCGAACTCATTTTGGTCAAGGCCAAATTTAAAAACATAACGGTTGCTTGGCGCCAGAAGTACAGCACAACAGTTTTTTTTTTTTACCCAACGTGATTTCATCTTCTGACAAATTAGTTGTATTTGACATGAGTTTGGACCTTTTCTAGGCCAAATATCAAGATTTTTAGTCAATAATTTTAGAACATACAGTTAAAATACGCCGTAGTATTTCATTACCATCAATGCTGCAAGTGAATGTAATAATGTTAATTGAAAAATCATTTCCGGGGCCACAGAAAATGGTCTTGCGGGCCGGATTTGGCTCTTGGGCCTGAGTTTGACATGCCTGTCTTAGGGTCTTCATGAAAACAAAACGGTATAAAAGCAGTGTAAGTGCAGATTTTCCCACATTTCTCTCGTCCCCTTCTTCTTCTTCTGGATGTCTCCTTTTTATTGTTATGTTTTTGTAAAATATTAATGATCAAATCCTAATAATGTTAATACGAAACATAACCCATTGTCCAGGCTTCGTTCTGATTGACGCAGTGCCCCCTACAGTGCGACCCGGTGAACTGCAGGGGGAGCTTTGGTTTTAATAATGACTTTACTGTTGAAGATTCGTTTTTTTATGATTTGTAATTTTTGTACATTTTGTTAATTTTTGGTTGGGGCTCGTTCTTCTCTCCTTCGCACTCGTGATTGGCCCAAACTCACTTCCTGTCTCTGATCTGAGCTTAATCCTGTTCAAATCCATGTTAATAATGTTCTGCTAATGTTAATAACTGAAGGTGAGAAGGACGGTCTCTGATAAAGTCGTCATGTTTTTATTTAAATATATTTGCTTTGTGTTAAAAAAATGAATAAAAGTGAACTGGATTAAACTGTTATTTGTTGATTGTATTCAACTAAAAAGACAGATTATATTAAAGAACCTTTATTCGGTTTTGTGCTAGCCTTGCGTCAAAATTACACACTACAATAATATAGAATTACTCTATGTATTTTTCTGAATTTTGCTGATTTTTCCTACAAAGGAAAAGGTACAGATTTCTCTTGCTAATGTCTTTGACCTGGTTCTGCAAACACAAAATTAGTCCAAATTAGGGTCTAAAAGGGCCTATTTTCAATCACTGGGGTTAACTTAAATACCGCCACCGTGACTAAAAGAATAAAAACACTAAATTAAGGTCTAAATGATTATCTCTCTCTCTCTCTATCTCTCTATCTCTCTATCTCTCTCTATCTCTCTCTATCTATCTATCTATCTATAAATATATATATATAGATATAGAGATATAGAGATATATATATATATTTTTTTTAAGCTTCATTTAACCAGGAAAAATCCCATTGAGATTCAGAAACCTATTTTTCAAGGGAGTCTGGGCCAAAGTGACACAAACACAACAGACAGATTTAATGACATTACAAATGACAGGTACAGACTACACAACTCAAGTAAAACTATTACAGGTGATTGAGGCCGTCCCGAAAACTCTGAGTTTGGATTTAAAAGCATTCATGGACAAAAACTCGGTCTCCTTCCGGTCTCGCTGCAGCTTGTTGAAGAAGCTGCAGGACAAAGGTTCTTTTTCCCAACTCTGTGCTCCTCTGTGAGAGTCATGTACAGAGGTCAGAGGGCATGAGTCCCAGAGGAGCCTTGGAAATGAAAGTGTACCATTGACACTGCCCCCGAGTGGACAGGGAGAGTACCGCTCACAGTGACATGTCAGAGCGCTACAGTTTGTGATGATGAAAGTATGCACTGAAGATTAGCAATAAACGCTAATGTCAATTTTAAGATTAAGAGATCCTGTATTTGTCCCACATTGGGGAAATTTCAGTGTTGCATCACAAGTTTTAGAACAGTAGAAAAAAGTGAACAATAGCTATACTAATTAAAATAAATAAAATTAAATATGTAACTATTTCTTGCACAGCTGCCTATGGATTATATATGTAAATAACACCAATAAGACAGTATATTCACATTTTTGAGTTACAATTGTGAGACATAAGACTACAGTGATCATTCATGAATATCAGAGGGCCAGCGGTGTTCGTTGTACAGTCTGACTGCAGCAGAGGATGGGTGGATGTGAGCAGTTGTAGTTCTGTGACTGACTGGAACCTGATCCGTCTCTCTCAGACCTGTCATTTGCTCTGAACATAAACAAAGGCACCAGGAGCCGCGGTGCATGCTGGGAGCTCAGGTGTGACTCTCTGATCATTTCCTTCTTCTGTGGCTTGAGTCAGGAGGAGACTGTAACCGGAGAGACGCGCAGTGGACATCTGGACCTGTCTGTGGAGAGAGACTGGATAATACTTAAAGAGAACGTTTAGATTCTACACAAACAGACATGTATGTGTTTATTATCGGACTGTGAAGAGAGACTGTGGGGCCGTGTGCTGGGGATGTGCAGAAGGTTTCCACATTCAGCCGGGACTGGAACTGGATTTCAACTTTAAAAATGGTCGAATTGGAAACAGGGCAGAAGTTTAAACTCGAGGAGGTGAGTTTTGACGCCATCTGTGACACAGCCGTGCGCGTGGCAGGTGCGCATGGCCGTGACAGGTGCAGGACGTAAGTGACGTAACGAGAGCGTAGACAAAAGACTTGAGTCACAGACTGGTTTGGTTGTGGTTCACTTTCACACAATTATATGGAAACTCTAGTGGCCTTAAGTTTAAGGCACAGAGGAGGATTTTCCAACGTTTTAGGAAAGAACCGCCACTTTCTGAACGTAACTTTCTGGTCCTATTTGACAAGAACGTATCACCAGAAGGATTAATATTAATATTAATAATAAAATAATAATAATAATAATAATAATAATAATGCATACTGTTGTATAAATTAGTCACATGTTCTATAGTAACTGTTGTTTACATTAGTCACATGTTCTATAGTAACTGTTGTTTACATTAGTCACATGTTCTATAGTAACTGTTGTTTACATTAGTCACATGTTCTATAGTAACTGTTGTTTACATTAGTCACATGTTCTATAGTAACTGTTGTATACATTAGTCACATGTTCTATAGTAACTGTTGTATACATTAGTCACATGTTCTATAGTAACTGTTGTATACATTAGTCACATGTTCTATAGTAACTGTTGTTTACATTAGTCACATGTTCTATAGTAACTGTTGTATACATTAGTCACATGTTCTATAGTAACTGTTGTTTACATTAGTCACATGTTCTATAGTAACTGTTGTATACATTAGTCACATGTTCTATAGTAACTGTTGTTTACATTAGTCACATGTTCTATAGTAACTGTTGTGTACATGAGTCACATGTTCTATAGTAACTGTTGTATACATTAGTCACATGTTCTATAGTAACTGTTGTATACATTAGTCACATGTTCTATAGTAACTGTTGTATACATTAGTCACATGTTCTATAGTAACTGTTGTATACATTAGTCACATGTTCTATAGTGACTGTTACATTAGTCACATGTTCTATAGTAACTGTTGTATACATTAGTCACATGTTCTATAGTAACTGTTACATTAGTCACATGTTCTATAGTAACTGTTGTATACATTAGTCACATGTTCTATAGTAACTGTTGTGTACATTAGTCACATGTTCTATAGTAACTGTTACATTAGTCACATGTTCTATAGTAACTGTTGTATACATTAGTCACATGTTCTATAGTAACTGTTGTATACATTAGTCACATGTTCTATAGTAACTGTTGTATACATTAGTCACATGTTCTATAGTAACTGTTGTATACATTAGTCACATGTTCTATAGTAACTGTTGTATACATTAGTCACATGTTCTATAGTAACTGTTGTGTACATGAGTCACATGTTCTATAGTAACTGTTGTATACATGAGTCACATGTTCTATAGTAACTGTTACATTAGTCACATGTTCTATAGTAACTGTTACATTAGTCACATGTTCTATAGTAACTGTTGTATACATTAGTCACATGTTCTATAGTAACTGTTGTATACATGAGTCACATGTTCTATAGTAACTGTTGTATACATTAGTCACATGTTCTATAGTAACTGTTGTATACATTAGTCACATGTTCTATAGTAACTGTTACATTAGTCACATGTTCTATAGTAACTGTTACATTAGTCACATGTTCTATAGTAACTGTTGTGTACATGAGTCACATGTTCTATAGTAACTGTTGTATACATTAGTCACATGTTCTATAGTAACTGTTGTATACATTAGTCACATGTTCTATAGTAACTGTTGTATACATTAGTCACATGTTCTATAGTAACTGTTGTATACATTAGTCACATGTTCTATAGTAACTGTTGTATACATTAGTCACATGTTCTATAGTAACTGTTACATTAGTCACATGTTCTATAGTAACTGTTGTATACATAAGTCACATGTTCTATAGTAACTGTTGTATACATTACTCACATGTTCTATAGTAAGTGTTGTATACATTAGTCACATGTTCTATAGTAACTGTTGTATACATTAGTCACATGTTCTATAGTAACTGTTGTTTACATTAGTCACATGTTCTATAGTAACTGTTGTATACATTAGTCACATGTTCTATAGTAACTGTTGTACCAAACACCAACAGGCTCATACTAGTATTATAACATAGTGGAAGTAATTGACTACGCTGTAATTAAACTGTGTTTTGGACCCACTGCAGCATGTGTTGATAGCTTGACGTTTACATTTCTCTCATCCATGAAGGCAAACGGATGAGACTAGAACTCAGCAGATCAGCGGTTTCCTCAGAGCGACCACAAAGGCCGAGGGATTGAATTGTTGTTCGTTAAATATTTGTCTGTGTGTTTTCAGTGTCGGGAGATTGACACGTTCCTCCCAGTGTCAGACGGGGCTGCGGTGGAGAAGCTTCCTGGTCGGAGGAATCTGTGGATTGGTCTCGGACTCACTCTGGGAGCAGTCTTAATCACTGTTCTCACTGCTGTCCTGGTGCTGAAGTATCACAGTAATGATCAATTATTCATTTTCTTTATCTTCGTTTCCCAGTTTAGTCCATTCTTGTACATTTACAGGAAAAGGATTTCACACATAGCAGTACAAAGATCTAGTCCCCATTATAATCCATCTGGTTTTTAGTTAAAGTAGCAGTAGTTCAGAGATATTTGAATGTCTAAATTACTTTTCCAGCCCCTAAATCTTGTTATTGTTTTCATTTTGATGTCCCGCCCTCCACCGTTTAACCAATCAGAAAGTCTGTGATCCGGGCGCCAGAACTCACAGCGTGGAGCTAATCTCACTGGTAAAGTACCATGTGGCGCAGAACTAAAAAAGGTCTTTTTATGATGTGTGGGCAGGTCCCGGCTCCAAAAGGTTAATGAGCACGTGCGCTGACATGCTGCAATACCACTCTGGGTCGGTGGGGGTGTACCCGGAAAGAGAATTACCCAATGCTTTTGTATGGTGTCTTCTTTCCTCTTGAAAAGGACTTCACATGATGGTCCAAAAGTGGCTCCTGGTTCCGGATGCTGTTGATGTTGAGGGGAGTGTACTTTTTAGACCAGTCTAGTTTAGCCGCTGTGGACTTCAGAAGGCGCTCATTTAATGAATGGGTCAAATGCGTTGTTTTCACGTTTTTGTGAAAGGAGGGGCTGCCCGCGGTCATTTTGACAAAGCCTAAAAGAGATGGCACATTAGTTTCAAAGGCGGAGATAGACATGAATATGTCTTTTTCTATCTTTGTGAAAAAGGTGTTGGTTATAGATTTGTTGTTGACAAAACTCTTGTCTATTCAGCTGTTATGGTCCCAGCTGGATTCGTCTGCATATCTGGCAACCTGAGTCAGGGAGAGTGGGAGAGGCTGCAGTACCACTTTTGGACACATTTTTACAGACTGCTAATTTAAAGGAATCATGGATCTTTTGGATTTTATATTGTAGTGTGGGAGAATTGTGTCATTCAGATAGCGTTAGTGATCCAAAAGATAATTTGCTTTGAATCAGTAAGAACATAAAAGTCTGATAAAAGCCTATAAAAATCTAACAAGAGCAGAAGTATCTTAGAACATTTGTATTTGTGTCTTGTTGGTGATGGCTGTTATCATTAAGTTCCTAGATTGATTTGAAAGAGCCTCAAAGACAGAGGTCCCTGGTTCTTGTGTGTGTGAATGCAGGACTAGACTGGGAACCATGACTAAAACCAGGAAATTAAAAGTGTTCCTACGATGTGAATCTTGTCTGTTTTTGTCTTTGTCTCAGAACATGCTGAGGTCCAGACTTCACCCAGACTCTACATCGGGTCCATGGAGATCCCAAACCAGCCTTTCCTTCAAGACTATGAACAGGCAGACAGCCAGCGCTTCAAGGAGCTCTCCTCCTTGGTCCAGAAGCAGGTCTGCGTCCGCTCTGGGATCAGACACAAACCCTGGAAAATATTTTTTTTTTTTAATGAAAATAAGTAAAATACTGATTTAAAATAATAAAAATGATCTAAAAATAGAACAAGAAAATATGACTTAAGATTTCTGAAATTAATAAAATAAAACTAGCCCCAAACGACAGGATTCTAGTTTAAAAACATACATTTCAAGTATTATTTACTTATTTCTTAAACATTTTTGATGTTTTCTTAAAATACAGCATCACAAACTTATTTTATCAAGAAAAGTCTGGAAATAAGAAAACATTTCCAACAATAAGACAACTCATCCTCAAATCCACTTTTTTTTGCTTATAAACGGTATAAATGAGTGTCCAATAGTGTTGTCTACATATCCTGGTCATAATTTTGTCACTTTGGTGCAAATTAGTTGAAAGTTAAACTTTCTGCCTAAAACCGTCGGTGAGGCGCCATCTGCTGGCGACCTGTATTACTACATTTGAATTTTGAATCTGGCGCCAACACTGGCGCCGCAGCAAGACCTGACGTCTGAAGCAAGACCTGACGTCTGAAGCAAGACCTGACGTCTGAAGCAAGACCTGACGTCTGAAGCAAGACCTGACGTCTGAAGCAAGACCTGACGTCTGAAGCAAGACCTGACGTCTGAAGCAAGACCTGACGTCTGAAGCAAGACCTGACGTCTGAAGCAAGACCTGACGTCTGAAGCAAGACCTGACGTCTGAAGCAAGACCTGACGTCTGAAGCAAGACCTGACGTCTGAAGCAAGACCTGACGTCTGAAGCAAGACCTGACGTCTGAAGCAAGACCTGACGTCTGAAGCAAGACCTGACGTCAGCAGCCCCCCGCCCAGAGCAATGTAAACGGCCCAGTCTCGTTCACGCCCCCTTTAGTCCTCAAGGCTACGCCCATTTAGAGGAAGATTTGAACAGGAAATGTGAGTGACGTAAGTGTAAAGTAATTGAATGTCCACACAAAACGTCGTGCGTAGTGCAAGGCTTTTACTACGGGTTCGGAACTAGCATAATCAACATGCAGGTTAACAACAAGAGGTATACAGTGTGTCATCGCGGGAGTTACCCCGGTAACCAGGCCAGATGTGATTTACGGCACGTGAGACTACTGTCGTAAAGTATCTCTTACATGACATCTCCCCTTTTCAATTCTTTTTTCTTTTTTTTTTTTTTTTTTTTTTTACATTCTGTAGCAAAAACAAAACCTTGTGAAAGATACTGTAAGAAACTCTTTCATTAGCTGTTTCAATAACACAGAATTTCAAAATGTAAACAGTAATATAAACAGTGCAAAAATAATTAACATTCTTAACACTTTTCTTCTCTTCTATTGTTTTTTTTTTTTTTTTTTTGTTTTTTTGTGTTGGGCAGTGTTCTTCGTACACCCTTACAGATTCAGTCTTTCTACAGGTCTGCATAACCTACCAGACCGTGTGTATAGCAGTCCATCATCAGGTGGGCAAGGCTGGGTAGCAGGCAACGCAGTGTCTGTAGAAACGGTAGGTACAGCCTGTTGGACAGCATCAGGCTGCGGCTGCTGTAGTGATGGAGGTGGCGTGATAACAGAGGATGCAGGCACGCACAGCAGATGGCGACGGTTGCGTCTCAGAGTTGCCCCTTTTTGCGTCTCGATGACATAAGATCTCGGGGTAGTGCTGTCACCAGCAACAACAGCGGGTGATCCCCAAACATTCTGATGGTCCAACTTGGAGAGAACAGAATCGCCCGGTTTCAGAGGTGGCAGGAGTTTTGTACCATGGCGCTGATTGAAATAGAAGGCTTGCTTCTGTTTCTCCCTTGCATCCTTACTCCTGACTGCTTGTAGATCAGGCCATTGGGGTTGGAGGTTTGACTCAAGCGTCGGAAGTGTAGTTTTAATCCTTCTCCCCATGAGCAATTCAGCTGGGCTTACACCTGTGGTGGCGCAAGGGGTAGAGCGGTAACACATGAGAGCGAGTAAAGGGTCTTTCTGCATCAGAATCCTCTTTGCAATTTGTACTCCTCTTTCCGCTTGTCCGTTCGCCTGGGGGTTATGCGGACTCGAGGTAATGTGTTCGAAGTCAAAGTCACGGGCAAAGTCCCCAAACTCCGTACATGCAAACTGGGGCCCGTTGTCCGAAACGGGCAGCCATAGCGTGCAAAAAGTGTTTTCAACTTCTGCACCACCTGTGAGGCAGTAGTTGTTGGCATGTGGAGTATCTCGATAAATCTGGAGAAGTAATCTGACACTACCAGGTAAGCGTGCCTGTTATAATCACACAGGTCGATTGCAAGTCTTTGCCAGGGCCTGTCAGGAAGAATGGTTGAGATGAGGGGCTCCCTTCGCTGTGTGTGCTTCATCTCACGGCAGGTTTGACAGGATTCAACTTTCAGTTTGATGTCAGTAGAAATGCCAGGCCACCACACAGATTCATTAGCCCGCTCCCCTGCATTTGGTCAGACCTTGATGTCCGTCATGGATCCGATCCAGGATGTCAGCTCTCAAAGTAGACGGAATCAGCATGCGACAGCCTCTTGTGATGATCCCGTTGTACTCTGACAATTCGCTTCTGACTGGGAAAAAGTCTCTGATGGCAATAGGAACATTTCCTACATATTCTGGCCAACCTGACTTAATGTACTGCAGTATCATCTGCAAGTTACTGTCAGCTGCAGTGGCTAGCCTTATGGTCTCCAGTCTTTGTGGTGTGGCTGGCATGCTGCTGATAACCGCTGCAATGTAACACTCTACATCTGAATGTGTGTCACTTGCCTCTGTTGTGCACTGTACTGGGCTGCGAGAGAGCGTGTCGGCTACAGTGAGAGTCTTGCCTGGTGCATATTCAGCCGTAGGCTTGAACCACATAAGCCTCATCAACAGTCTTTGGCAACGTATTGGGACATTGTCCAGATCCTTTTTATTCATCAGCGGCACCAAAGGTTTGTGGTCAGTGACCAACTTGAAGTTCTCCAGCCCGACCAGGTACTTCTCGAACCTCTCACATGCCCAAACGCTTGCCAGACATTCTTTTTCTATCTGGGCATATCTGGTTTCGGCGTCGGATAAGCGGCGAGAACAATACGCGACCGGTTTCCAGTCCCCATCGTGTAGTTGTAGCAGCACGCCTCCAATGCCATAGCTGCTAGCATCGGCTGATACAGCTGTAGGTCGGTTCACGTCATAGAACTTCAGAACAGGAGACGTAGACAGGATGTCTTTGATGCGCTGAAACGCCTGCTTCTGTGGGTGGTCCCACGTCCATGTAGTCTTGGATCTCAACAGTTCGTATAAAGGCTGGCCCACTGTTGACAGATGTGGAATATACTTTCCCAAGTATGTGAACATGCCCAAGACCCGTTTCAGATCCTGGACAGTCTGTGGTTCTGGCAGCTCTTTAATAGCTTTTACCTTGTCAGGGTCGGGCTTTACTCCTGACTTGTCAATCACCTGGCCCAGGAAGTGAAGTTGGTTCCGTCTGAACACGCACTTGTCTTTATTCAACTTCAAGCCTGCCGACTCGATTCTCTCCAGTACTTTGTTTAGGCGCTGGTCATGCTGTTCTGCTGTGTCGCCGTACACCAGTACATCGTCCATGTAGATGGCCACTCCGTCGAGATCACTCAGGGTCTCTGCCATCTTTCTCTGGAAGATTTCCGGAGCACTCGTGATACCAAAAGGGAGACGTTTGAATGCGTATCTCCCGAAAGGTGTAATGAATGTAGTCAACTTACTGCTTTCCGGGTGAAGAGGTATCTGCCAAAACCCTGAGGCCGCATCCAGGGATGTAAACATGGTGGCGCCACTCAGTTTTGCAGTGATTTCCTCTGCAGTTGGGAGAACATATCTCTCCCTCTTCACAGCCTCGTTTAACCTTTTCAGATCTACACAGATGCGCACTTTGCCGGTTCGTCTTGGGACTGGCACCATGGGTGCGCACCAGTCGGTCGGTTCAGTCACTTTTTCAATGACTCCGTTCTCCTCCATGCGCAGTATTTCCTCTTTTACTTTCTCTAAGAGAGGCAGGGGAACTCTTCGCGCTGTGTGTACTGCATATGGCTCTGTGTTCTCTTTTAGACGTATTTTGACGGGCTCGGTGTTGAGAGTCCCGTGCTCACCAAATGCTTTGTGCACTTCCTCAATGCGTTTGACTAGTCCCATTGCACATGCTGTATCTTTGCCTAGCAAATTATTAGCTGTCTGGCTGTGGATCACATAAACTGGGAATGAGTAGTGCTTTTCCTTGTATTTTGCAGTCGCCTGAAATTTCCCCATGCAACTTAGCTGACCACCGGGGCTGTTCATTGGTGGAATGTTTGACTGCACCAGTTTTTGCTCAGGGACTAACTTGTTGAATGTCTCTTTCTCCATCACGTTTAAATCTGCCCCTGTGTCGATTTTAAATTTAACCGGTGTTGCGCCAATCACAATTTCAACTGTCCATTGATCACTCTCTCTCTTAGTGTCTGTGACGGCACCTAGGAAATATGGCGTCTGAGAAACAGTAGATGCGTCTGTCACTTCTCTGACTGACTTACTGTGGCACATCCTTTCCCAGTGGCCCACTTTCTTGCATTTGTTGCAAGCTTATTTATTGGCTGGACACTTATCCTGGTCTCTGTGCTTTAGTTTGCCACATCTTCCACATTTTGGTTCACCACTTTCTCTCTTTTTATTTTTCCACTGCTGCTTTCCTCTGTATGGAGATTTTGCATGTGAGACCTCCTGCACCGCTGCGCACGCCTCGCCCTGCTGGTTCACCTGCCTGGTCACCTCCTCGGACTGGCGCACGGCCTGAATAGTTTGGGATAATGTAAGCTGCGTCTCCAACTGCAGTTTACGAGACATCTCCTTGTCGCTAATTCCCACCACTATACGGTCTCTGATGTGCTCCACTCTCTGTGCCCCAAAGTCACAATGTTCCGATAGTTCATAAAGAGCCCTGATAAACATTTCAGCTTTCTCACCGGGCCGCTGCACCCTCTGGTGGAAACATGCGCGCTCGTGAATAACATTCCTTTTGGGGTAGAAGTATTCATCGTATTTTCCTAACACAACGTCAAACTTTTTTTTATCGGCGTCCTCCGCAAAAGTGAATGCTTTAAAAATGTTTTCAGCCTCCGGGCCCATTGCGTATATCAATGAGCTGGCTTGGACCTCACCGTCCTCCTTGTTCAGCTTCGTAGCGACGCGAAAACGCTGGAAACGTTGCTTCCAATCGCTCCATTCAGTCGGGCGGTCGAACGGGAAACTCTCCGGTGGATTAAACTTGGCCATTTTCCTGAAGCCGTACGTCCGTCACCAGCTTCTGACACCATGTAAAGTAATTGAATGTCCACACAAAACGTCGTGCGTAGTGCAAGGCTTTTACTACGGGTTCGGAACTAGCATAATCAACATGCAGGTTAACAACAAGAGGTATACAGTGTGTCATCGCGGGAGTTACCCCGGTAACCAGGCCAGATGTGATTTACGGCACGTGAGACTACTGTCGTAAAGTATCTCTTACATGACAGTAAGCTCCGAGGAGCGGGGGTGAGAACCACTTTAAAACAATCTTAAAAAGTCACTGCTCAGACTTTTTTCTCTGATAATATTATGAAGTATCTTTAAACTAGTAAAATTATCTTATGACAAACTACATTCAAGAAACAAAAACTTACAAATAATCATCATTTATGTTGTTTTTAGTGAATAAATCTGACCAAATTTTTACTTTTTTTCAGTGAGTGTTTGTGTGTCACTCCTCTTAGCCTAGCTTTAGCATGTAGCCTAGCTTTAGCATTTAGCCTAGCTTTAGCATGTAGCCTAGCTTTAGCATTTAGCCTAGCTTTAGCATGTAGCCTAGCTTTAGCCATCTCCTTATTCGCTAACGAAGCCCGTGGGGAGTAGAGCCACAACATCTTTGCTTCAATAACATTTACTAAACATTCCTCTTGCTCCGGCTTCAGTTTCTTGATATTTGGATTGAACCAGAACAGATTATTTTACTATCACATTCTCCGACAAACTACAACCAGCAAATTCAGCACAAACTCTTGACGTCACCGACACCGACCTACAACACCTGCCTCCCCTGCTCTCTGATTGGTCGGAGGAGATTCAACCGAGGAAATTATAAGATATTTAATTATCAAAATAAAATGAAACCTGGGACATAGTTACCCTCATGTTAATACCATATCATTCTTATTTTAATTCTTTTAAAATATGTAGGAGATTACAATCATAGACGGCTTATAGTTTATTGCTATCATATAAATTCATTTTTTCATTCATTATTTTCTCATTTCAGCTCAGTATCATCTACAATAAAGACTCAGTCCTGGCTCGGTACTTCACAGGGTCCTCAGTCCAGGCCTTCAGGTAATATCTCCGTTTGTTCGTTTCTAACTCCTCTGGTCTCACAGCCTTATCCACTCACACAGGACCTATTATTATTATTATTATTATTAAATGACAATGATAAAACCTATTAACTAAATATGCCTTTTAAAAACCCCAATAACATTTTCAATTATCAAAGCAGCAGTGTGTAAAAATGTGGCCAAAAGGGGTACTGCAGCCTCTCCCACTCTCCCTGACTCAGGTTGCCAGATATGCAGACGAATCCAGCTGGGACCATAACAGCTGAATAGACAAGAGTTTTGTCAACAACAAATCTATAAATCTATAAAACATTGTGGTGTAGTAGTATGAATGAAGAAGCCCATAGTATCTTAAATCACTTGTAGATTTATATAGGAACTTTTCAGAGCAGGTTTACAGCAGTCAGTTCAACATCAACGCATTATTTAAACTCTCTCTTCTTCGGCAGTGCATAGCATCGTATAGAGTAGCTGCGCCCTCTAGCGGCATAAGCATAGAACACAACATTTCCTTGCTTGTAGAAAAAGTACATTGTCCAGTATATTTAGCAAACAATTGGAAATGTATCACTTTAGCACAATGTAGCTGTAAAATTTAAGTAAACCCAATTTACTTTTAGTCTGTAACCAATAGTATCTTAGGCAGTGAATATGAACAAAGTAAAACAGATTGCTAAGGTAAACATAAGCAAAACCAAGTAACTTTCTTTTAAACTAGCAAAGTACAACTGAATCAGAAATGTTAAGGCATAACATAGTCATTGTGCCAAGTAGGTTTGTATTTAGTACGTGGTTGTTTTGGTGTAGTTTCAGTGGCACTTTTATCAAAGGGGCAAGTAATGTTGGAGTCCTTTTCACTGACTGGACAGTGGGCAAGGTGAGTAGCATTCCAAACTTTTCCATCACTAAGCAAGAATGAATGTGTACCCACATTTCTCTCGACAGTCTCTGGAGGAGTGAATCTGGGGTGTGCTTTTGGAACATGTTGAGGTTTCCTTACCCTCACTCTCTCACCAGGTCGAAAAGAAGGTTCCCGTGCACCACGTTTGGCATCAGTGTAGCGTTGCATTTTGTTTTGACGCTTGCGTACAGTCTTTCGAGCATTATCATCCACGGCAGATGTGGCAGTTGGCAAGGGCAGAATGTTTAACTTAGTGCGCATTTTGCGTCCATACATAAGTTCATAAGGAGAAGTAGCAGTAGTAGCATGTGGTGTTGCACGGTAGATTTGAAGCCAGTTAGTAACAGTGTCTTTCCATGGTTGGGACTCTTGAATAGCAGATTGAATGCAGGATCTAAGTGCACGATGAAATCTTTCAATAGCACCATTTGCAGCTGGATAGTAGACAGATGTTTTACTGTGAGAAATGCCTCGTGACTGGAGGAAGGAGGCAAAAGCTGCAGAGGTGAATTGAGTACCATTGTCTGTTACTATGTTCTCTGGATCTCCATGTCGACTGAAAACTGAAGACAGAAAGTGGACAACATCATCTGTGGTTGCAGTACGTGAAAAAGCAAGTTCAGGCCACTTTGAATAGTAATCAGTGAGTGTAATCGCAAAACGGCAGTCGGAGGCTGCAGTTTCAAAAGGTCCAACTATGTCAAGTCCAAGTTTCTTCCATGGACCATCCGGCAGTGGTACAGGTTGAAGTGGAGCAGGGCGTGTACATGCAGTTTTATCATTGGACTGACAGAGGACACATGACGCAATAGCAGTTTGAACTTGTGAATCCATTCCAGGCCACCAGTAGAGGTCTCGCAGGCGTTGTTTTGTGCGAACGATGCCTTGGTGACTCTCGTGAGCAAGTGTGATCAAGTTGTGACGTAAAGAGAGTGGTGCAATCAGCCTGGAGCCACGTAGGATGTAGTTGTCTTTAGTTGAAAGTTCATCTCTGATTTTGTAGTAAGGTGTAAGCATTTCAGTAAGCGGCTTAATAGTAGCAGGCCAACCTTTATCAATCTGTGCACGTAAGGCAGACAGTTCAGGGCAAGCAGCGCATGCTGTATCAAAGTCAGTTACTGGCAGTGATGACAGTGCAGCAGATATGTGAGCAACCATTTCAGGTTCAGCATCAGTTGTAAAGTCTGCAGGCAAGGGCAAAGGAAGGCGTGAAAGACAGTCAGCAGTGTAGTTTTGTGTACCTGGTCTGTAAACAACATCATAGTCAAAACACAGCAAGCGTGCAGACCAACGAGCAATGCGCATTCCAGCACGTCCCATGCCTTTGGTGCTGAGTAGAGTTGTCAAAGCTTGGTGGTCAGTACGAAGTATGAAGCGTCGTCCCCAGAGGTATGTTCTCCATTTTTCTGTTGCCCACACACACGCAAGTGCTTCTTTCTCAACTGTGGAGTATTTGCGTTCTGTACTGGTAAGTGTGCGCGAGGCGAAAGCAACAGGTTTCTCAGTTCCATCAGGTTGAACTTGTGTGAAAACACCTCCCAGTCCATAGTCACTAGCATCTGTTGAAATCACAATTTGTAAAGCAGGGTCAAACAGAGTGAGTGCGGGACTGTTTACAAGGAGTCGTTTTACTTCTTCAAAACTGTTTTGTGCCTCAGATGACCATTTGAATGTGTCTTTATTATTGGCACAGTCTCTCATGGGGGCTACAACTGTGGCAAAGTTGGGCAGGAATTTTGAATACCATGAGACAAGTCCAAGGAATGACCTTAGAGTCACAGCATCTGAGGGGGGCGGAGCTTTAGTCACAGCCTCAATGTGCTCTTGGTCAGGGAGGATGCCATCTGCAGTAATGACATGTCCCAAGAAGCGCAGGGAAGGTTTTCTGAAATTACACTTGTTGTCGTTTAACACCAGTCCAGCTTCTTTCAGTTTGTGTAGAACCGTGTGGAGGTTTTGATCATGTTCCTGTAGAGTTTTACCATAAACAATAAGATCATCCAAGTAGTTTTGGACACCAGGAATGTCTTTGAGGATTTCAGCCATCATCTTTTGAAAGGCTGAAGGAGCAGATGCAAGTCCGTAGGGCACTCTACGAAATCTGAATAGTCCATCATGTGTAATGAAAGCAGTGAGATCTCTGCTATCTTCATGAAGGGGTAGTTGGTAGTATGCATTAGCCAAGTCTATAGAAGAGAACACTTTGGCACCATGTAGGTTTGTGAATAGCTCGTCTACATGTGGGAGTGGGTAGCAATCTATTATCACAGCTTTATTTGGTTCACGGAGATCTGCACACATCCGTATTCCACCAGTTTTGCGTCCTGTAACAACAATTGGTGAAACCCAGGGTGATGCGTCGATCCTCTCGATGACACCAGCATTCAGTAAGCGATCAAGCTCAGCTGAAACAGAAGATCTGACAGCAAAAGGTAAACGTCTCAGTTTTTGTCTCACAGGTTTGACAGTAGGGTCAAGTTTTACCTTATGGACAAAGTTTTGCACGCAGCCTATTTCAGGAGAAACACTGTTTTGAGTAGGTGCAGTGTCAGTAGTCATCACTGCAGTTTGTGGAGGCAGGACAGTGTTACCTTTGATGCATATTTTTAGCGCATTCATCAGGTCTCTTCCCAGTATGGGTGTTCCTCTTTTCACTACATAGAAAGTTTCCGTGGAGGACACGTTTCCTCGGCTCACTTTAACACCGAGGCAACCCAGCAATGGGATCTTTTCTCTTTGTGTAGGTGACGAGTTGCATTGCAGGAGGTTGTAGTGCAGTATCACTGAAGCATTTTTCATAGGTGCGGTACGGCAGGATAGACACAGCAGAGCCAGAGTCCACAACAAGGCTCAAATCCACATTTGGAGAAGTCGGAGTGCATGCAGTAACATCACAGTGGATTTTCTTTGGTGCATGGCTAGCATCTCTAAGATACAGTACAGTTACTTTTGGTAAGTGTATCTCATGTACATCACTTGTCTTAGCTGAACGGCAGACACGAGCAAAATGGCCAATTTTGGAGCATGACTTACATTTTGCCTTGGCAGCTGGGCACTGTGGATAGTTTGCCAGGTGTTTATCAGAGCCACACCTGAAACAACACGTCGGAGCGGAAGAAGCAGTAGCATCTGGAGGTTTACTTGGACGTTTGTTTTGTTGACTTTTCTTTTTGTAAGGAGGACGCTGTTGTATGGCCTGTACTGGAGTAGTGTGGTCTGTTGCCATTGATTTAGCTTGATTCGCAGCAGATTCCACCTGAGTAGCAAGTGTAATGGCTTTATCCAGAGACAAATCAGGTTCAAGCAAAAGTCTTTCTCTGATGCGGGAGGCAGTAACGTGTTCAATCAGCTGGTCACGTATCATTTCATCCATTTTGTCCTCAAAATTGCATCTTGAAGCGAGATCACGTAAAGCAGCCACATATTGTACGATTGTTTCATGAGGTGCTTGTTTTCTTTTTCGAAATAAATGTCTTTCCACAACGACATTTACTCTTGGAGTAAAGTATTTTTCTAAAGCAGTAACGGCTGACGCGATAGTATCACCCGTCTCTGGTAAAGAGTAGAACAAACGCTGTCCTTCGGTTCCCAAGCAGTGGAGCAAAGTAGCTCTTTTGCGCCCTTCTGGCCATGAATTTCCAGTTGCATTTATTACCAGCAAGTAGTTGTTGAACATCCGCATCCACATCTCGAACGGCACAGTCGGCTCTCCCGGACTCGGCAAAAAAGCAGGCGGCGGTGGTACGTTACCAGCCATAGCAGCAACTTCTTCGAAGCAAAACAAAAAAAGAGTAGTGAAAAAACGCACGTAGGTTCACTCGTCGCCAATTTGTGGTGTAGTAGTATGAATGAAGAAGCCCATAGTATCTTAAATCACTTGTAGATTTATATAGGAACTTTTCAGAGCAGGTTTACAGCAGTCAGTTCAACATCAACGCATTATTTAAACTCTCTCTTCTTCGGCAGTGCATAGCATCGTATAGAGTAGCTGCGCCCTCTAGCGGCATAAGCATAGAACACAACAAACATGTTTCCTGTGAACTGCACCAACCATTGCTGTGTTTCTGGGACTTGGAAACCTGCAGCTAAACCCTGAACATGGACCGAGGCCAGAACAGGTTTAGGCTCCGCCCTCAGAACACGCCTCGAGAACACGCCTCGAGAACACGCCTCAAGAACACGCCTCGAGAACATGCTCTGGGCGTGAACAGAAACAGGTTTCATCTCGTTAGTCACAGGAGTCGTCTCACAATTAACCTTAAAGTAGCAATATGTAATATGTATGTTCATAGTTATTATGTATGTTCATGGTTATTATGTATGTTCATGGTTATTATGTATGTTCATGGTTATTATGTATGTTCATGTCTAGTTATTATGTATGTTCATGGTTATTATGTATGTTCATGTCTAGTTATTATGTATGTTCATGTCTAGTTATTATGTATGTTCATGGTTATTATGTATGTTCATGGTTATTATGTATGTTCATGTCTAGTTATTATGTATGTTCATGGTTATTATGTATGTTCATGTCTAGTTATTATGTATGTTCATGGTTATTATGTATGTTCATGGTTATTATGTATGTTCATGTCTAGTTATTATGTATGTTCATGGTTATTATGTATGTTCATGTCTAGTTATTATGTATGTTCATGGTTATTATGTATGTTCATGTCTAGTTATTATGTATGTTCATGGTTATTATGTATGTTCATGTCTAGTTATTATGTATGTTCATGGTTATTATGTATGTTCATGGTTATTATGTATGTTCATGTCTAGTTATTCTTTAATGGCCCTAATCTGTCATAATAATAATCTGCTCTTTTCCAATCCTTCTTTAAAGTAGTACTAGAATTTAATATGCTGCTATCCAGAATATATGACTGCAATATGTGTTTATAATATTTCGGGTGTTCATTTTGACATGTTCAGATGAATTATGTTAAAAAAACTGCTTTTAAGTGGCACCTTTTCACTTCCGCATAGAAACACTAGGGGGCGCCAAAATGGCGGCGATGACGTAGCAGAAGGACCTCTCACAGCAGCAGCAGCAGCAGTCTGGGCTGAATCTGTAGGAGGTTTCACTGTCATCTGAACAAGGTATAGACATATTTACATCCGTTTTGTACATAATAGTGTGCAACTCTTTTAACTTTTTAGCCTTATTTGTGAGATTCAAGCAAACTAGTGTTGGGAAAGTTAGCTAACTCTACTTGATATCATAAAACATGCTAACAAGGCTAATATTCGTTTTTACATTATGCCAGTCTCACTTTGCCTTAGATTTATTTACCACAATGTACATTGTAATATCCATAAATGCTAACACCTATTAACGGTTTAATTAGCATTTTTATCAATGATTGCATCACATGTAGTCTATGTTTTCAACTTCTGCAGCTTTTTGTTCATAAAAGTAAAATAATATTTAATTCAAGTTATTTTGATTAGCATTTATGGATATTACAATGTACATTGTGGTAAATAAATCTAAGGCAACCAAAGTGAGACTGGCATAATGTAAAAACAAATATTAGCCTTGTTAGCATGTTTTATGATATCAAGTAGAGTTAGCTAGCTAACTTTCCCAACACTAGTTTGCTTGAATCTCACAAATAAGGCTAAAAGGTTAAAAGAGTTGCACACTATTATGTACAAAACGGATGTAAATATGTTTATACCTTGTTCAGATGACAGTGAAACCTCCTACAGATTCAGCCCAGACTGCTGCTGCTGTGAGAGGTCCTTCTCCTACGTCATCGCCGCCATTTTGGCGCCCCCTAGCGTTTCTATGCGGAAGTGAAAAGGTGCCACTTCAAAGCAGTTTTTTTAAACCGAAATATTATAAACACATATTGTAGTTATATATTCTGGATAGCAGCATATTAAATTCTACTACTACTTTAACTGATAACAGTAGTTCAGAGATATTTAAATTTCTAAATTACTTTTCCAACCCCTAAATCTTGTTATTGTTTTAATCTCGATGTCCCGCCCTCCACCGTTTCACCAATCAGAAAGTCTGTGATCCGGGCGCCAGAACTCACCGCGTGGAGCTAATCTCACTGGTAAAGTACCATGTGGCACAGAACTAAAAAAGGTCTCGTTATGATTCTCAAACCATTAACGACAAAACAAGGATAAACACCAGGATTTCGATCTTTGTCAAAAAGGTGTTGGTTATAGATTTGTTGTTGACAAAACTCTTGTCTATTCAGCTGTTATGGTCCCAGCTGGATTCGTCTGCATATCTGGCAACCTGAGGCAGGGAGAGTGGGAGAGGCTGCAGTACCACTTTTGGACACATTTTGACACACTGCTCCTTTAATTCAAATGAAATTAAAAATGCTTCTTCTATATTTTCCAGTGAGTCCTCCGGGAACAGTGTGGTGGCCTATTATCAGTCTGAGTTCTCCGTCCCTGACTCCCAGAATGCTTTGCTGGATGAAGCCATGCAGTTTCTTCAGCAAACGGATCACGTCGGGAGGAAAGGGAGCAGCAGATCTGGACCTTTGCCGCCCAAGAACGCCCTGCAGGTCAAACAGGTCAACACTGGAGGTAAAAGAACTCTCCACACATTTGAATCAAGTCAGGGCTGTCAAACTCATTTTGGGATCGAATAATAAAACAGGAACTGGTCGGGGCCAAAAGAATATAACAGACTTTTCTTATAATTATTGTTTTTTTTTTTTTCTTTTAATTATTATTTTTTTTTGTTTACAGTTTTTTACCTTTACTGACACATGTTTCACTATTATTTTCTGGTTGATTTTTTTGATTTTTTTATTATTATTATTATTGTAGCTGTCCGTGAACATTTTTGTTTACATGTATCTTTATTCTGTATATAATCTGTTTATAATAGTGTATTTATTGTGTGTCGCTTCTGACCTCTTGTGGTGGAGTTGTGAACTTGTATTACCTGTGCAATATGCGCATGCGCGCATTGGAGCCATTACGTGAGAGACAGAGCGAGAAAATGGCGAAAAGGATGGACAAGGTAACCTTGTGCTGAACCGAAAGTAAGGATATGGACAGCGAAAAGTACTGACAACTCCAGAGTGTCTAGATAGAAGGCGCACACGGTAATTGTATATTGTTTTATTGTAATGTAGCGGGTATTTGGGGACTCGCAGATAACTAATATAGTATTACTAATAATAATAATAATAACGATTAATAATAATGAAATAGAATGGTATGGACTAGTTACAGTACAGAAGACTAGGTCTGGCTGCAGGAGCTGGTGGTCAGTAACAACACAGAAACATAGTTTGCATTTGGTGCTGGTACCATATATTTGGAAGTGAACAACTATTTACAAACAGAAATAATAGGACAAAATATAGAAAAACCCCAAATATTTACATACTGCAGTTTGTACCGGTTATAGTTAAGTGCACTTTGAGGTTATTGTTCAGGTAGGATATTACAGAATTCACAGCGGTTGCCACTCACACACACACACAGAACAAAACAGAAAATGAAATGTCCCAGCAATGGTGGATTTTGCCAGACCAACGCCTGGGGGGACAGGCTGCGGACAACCTTCCTACCGGACCAGCAGGGTGGCTGTTCAGTGGATGCGCGTCGATGGTAGGCTCCCAGCCTTAGTTCAGCTCGCCATCAGTCATCTCTCCAGAGAATGGAGAAATCCAAGAGAAAGAGAGAGAGAACCTGGCCTGCAATGCCACAACAGGACCAGTAAATAATAGGAATGCATTAACTTCAGCATTCATTCAAATTCTATGTGTACACATTTCTAAATCATAATAATCCAATGTAAAACAACAAAACAGGTTGATTTAACAGTCAGTGTAACATGAAACTTATATTAGCTGCACAAGGTTCGTATAAATAAGACAGTACTGTATAATCCGATTTCCTCAGTGCATGTAAACACACTGCAATTAAAACCCACCTAGCATTAGCACATGGTTCATTCATTCAGACTTACTCACCAGTTCCTCTATATAACAGACCCCGATGGCGGTGACGTTACCCTGCAGCCCAGTAGGTTCTAAAAGAGTTGCATTAACAGGCTTAACATAATCGAGCACGAGATTGTAACATTAGCAAAACACAAACCTGCCCACAGCTGTCAGTTGACTTCCCCACACCTCTGATGAGGAAGTCGCTGCAGCTGGGTTAAATGTGATTGGCTCACTGCGTGATTGGCTTAAGCGCGGTCATGTGACAGGGGTTAATTAAGGTCACTGGGCATGCCCAGGCAATTTAAAGGAATAGGAGCTGTAGGTCTAATATACACACTATTAATGCATATTTTCACCTGGGTTACACCCCCCCCCCTTAAACCCATGCACGTCCCGTTGCATGTTAAACTACGTGAATAACTGAACTGGTGGTAGGCGCAGGAGTTAAAGCGTCTGATATACTGTGTAATAAAGTTTGAACCACGGATATCAGGGGATTACCAAGCGAATGGTACTGCAACCTTTTAGGCGGCAGTCGTTGACGCACAGGACGTCTTGGAATGGGTTCTGGCTCTACAGAATCAGGAGTTAACTCAAAGGTTAGGGGTTCAGAGACACTAGAGACTGACGTCTCAGGATCGACAGACTCGTCGTCTTCAGTGAGTGGAATTTCAACGAATTCGGGACTGACTGGATGAAGTGCGTAGTCAGACAAATTTCCTTCCACAGGCAGTTCGACAGATTCTTCTTCCTCCTCGGACTCAGGTAGGTGTTCAGGTAAGTTGCTCACAGATGCTACATATTCCTCAGCTTCAGGTAAGTGGTTAGGTGTTACAGGTAAAGTCTCGTCAGGTAAGTACTCACTCTCCGATCCTTCACCAACAACAGCTGGTTCACTCACAGGTGACATTGGTGGAGAAAGATAGTCATTGGCAACATTAGGGGATGAAGCCTTTTGGTAAATCTTCTCAACAGTGAACGTCATCGGACTGGGGTCCAGACTGAGAACTGCTGGTTCAGGTGGAGAGTCTTCCTCTTCAGAGACCTCAGAGTCATGCAGAATCTCGCGCTGCTGCCGTGTTCTTGGCCTTGAGACTGGACTGGCTTCAATGGATGGCTCTTCAACAGCAGGGAGGAACCCACATGGTAATAGGAGGTCTCTGTGAAGAGTACGTTTAGGACCATCACTACGCTCTGGCTTCACTGTATAGACTGGTAGGTCTCCAGCTTGATCCACCACAACGTAGATGTCCTGCTCCCACTTGTCACTGAGCTTGTGTTTACCTCTCAATCGAACACTACGCACAAGCACTCTGTCTCCAGGCTCCAACTTTGAGGGAACGACCCTTTGGTCAAAGCGGACCTTGTTCTTTTCAGATGCTTTGGCGGCGTTCTTCGAGGCAATGTCGTAGCTTTCCTTCAACCGAGACTTCAGACTTTGGACATACTGTGAATGAGGTTGGTGCTTCTCCCCACTCAGCGGTAACCCAAAAGCCAGGTCGACCGGAAGCCGTGGAGAACGTCCGAACATCAATTCGTATGGTGTGTATCCTGTGGTCTCATTCCTTGTACAATTGTAAGCATGTACCAAGGGTTTGACGAAGTCTTTCCAATTTGTTTTCTGTTTTGCTTCCAGAGTTCCCAACATGTTGAGTAAAGTGCGGTTGAATCTTTCTACCGGATTTCCTCGCGGATGGTATGGTGTAGTCCGACACTTCTTGATTCCAGCCACTTCACACAATTCCTTGATCAGTTTGGACTCAAAGTCCCGCCCTTGGTCTGTATGTAGTCGTTCTGGTATCCCATAATAGACTATGAAGTTGTCCCACAGACATTTGGCCACTGTCCTAGCCTTCTGATTCGGTGTTGGAAAGGCTAAGGCGAATTTGGTGAAGTGATCTGTTAACACGAGGATGTCTTTGGTGTTACTGGTGTCTGGCTCGAGGCTGAGGAAATCCATACAGATGAGTTCAAGTGGTCTGGAAGTTTGTATACTGACGAGAGGAGCGGCTCTCTCAGGAAGAGCTTTGCGACGTACACACCGTCCACAAGTCTTTATCTTGTGCTCTACGTCAGCAGACATTTTGGGCCAATAGAACCGGGTACGAGCGAGGTCTAACGTACGCTCTATTCCCATGTGACCCATATCATCATGGAGACTCTGCAAAACAGTGAAACGAAGTTCTCCAGGCAGGACCAGTTGATATGAAGTCTGTTCCCTTGTCCTGTCGCTTTCTGTAGAGAATGCCTTCAACTAGTTCGAGCTTATTCAGCTCCCTCAGCAGCAAGGAAATCTCAGGCAGCTCCTCCTTGGCAGTGGGAGGGACTGTCTCACCTGTCTCCATCTGGTGTATGACTTCCCTGAGATTCGGGTCAGCCCTCTGCTTGTCCCGGAGTTCAAGATGGGAAAGAATCGGAACCACAGGCAGCCCTGGATCTTCTATGTAACTCTCGGGAAGAACATCTGCCATGACAGACAGGGACTCGACCAAGGTGCTCACTGCCTCCCCCCGCATGAGACAACTCTGGCAAATGGCATTGACAACCTCAGATGGAATTGAGGGGTCGCCAGGATCAGACAGATGTTGTCTTGCGAACCGGTCGAGGAGTTCTTGATCGGATTCGCCGCAAGGAGAGTCTTCCTGCGGAAGGCGGGAAAGCGCGTCCGCATCCAGATTCTGTCGTCCAGCTCTATATTGTAACTTGAAGGCAAATGTGGAGAGTGCAGCCAACCACCGATGGCTCATTGCATCCAGCTTGGCTGATGTCAGGACATACGTAAGGGGGTTACTGTCGGTAACCACGGTAAAATTGGCACCGTACAGATAGTCCTGAAATTTTTCTGTCACACTCCACTTTAGCGCTAAAAACTCAAGCTTATGAGCTGCATAGCGACCTTCGCTTGACGAGAGTCCTCGGCTTGCAAAAGCAATAGCCCGTAGATTTCCGTCCTGCTCTTGATAGAGCGCTGCACCCAGTCCCGTGGTGCTTGCATCCGTATGCAGAATGTAAGGCCGCTTTGGATCAGCGAACTCCAGAACTGGTGCACTGGTGAGTTTCTCAATCAAAGTACTGAAAGAAAGTTGACATTGTGGACTCCACCGGGAACCGAAGGGTTGCTTTGGATCAAACTGGCGAACCTCTGAATCAAGTTTTGAGTTCTTCCTTGTGGCAGAATATCCACGGGTCAGGTCGTTGAGAGGCTTTGCGATGGCTGAATACCCTTTAATGAAACGGCGATAATAGCCTGCAAATCCCAGGAAGGATCTTAAGGTCTTAAGATTAATGGGAACTGGCCAGGATTTTAGTGCAGATACCTTCCCTGGGTCGGTCTCAACACCATCTTCAGAAACAATGTGACCTAGATATTTGACTGATGTCTGAAAGAATTTGCACTTTTCAGGCGATAGTTTCAATCCGTACTCTTGTAGACGGCTAAGCACTCCAAGCAGACGGCTCTCGTGCTCCTCAAGCGTGTTGGAAAAAATGATCAGATCGTCCAAAAACACAAGGACCTCTTTCAAATGGAGATCACCCATACACTTTTCCATTAACCTTTGGAAGGTTGAGGGTGCGTTGGTTACTCCCTGCGGCATTCTGTTGAATTCCCAGAATCCGAGAGGTGTCACAAAAGCTGTTTTTGGTTTATCCTCTTCATTCATTTCGATTTGGTAATAACCAGACTTGAGGTCTAGCACCGAAAACCACTTGGATCCAGTGAGTGCCGAAAATGATTCTTCCAAGTTTGGCAAGGCATATGCATCCTTGACAGTCTGCAAATTGAGCTTGCGGTAGTCGATGCATAGTCGAATATCTCCATTTTTCTTCTTGACAACAACTATAGGTGACGAGAACGGTGACTCGGATTCTCTGATGACACCGGCGTCCAGAAGCTCTCTCAGATGTTTGCGAACAGCTTCTATATCCTGAGGATGGATGGGTCTTGCTCGGTGCTTAAACGGAGTGTTGTCGTGGAGATTAATATGATGTTTCACATGACTAGTGCAACCAACGTCCATGTCATGCTGGGAAAAGACGTTAGACATTGCAGTTAACTTGGTGGTGATTCTTTCCTTCCATTCCGGGGGTAATGGCGATTCTCCAAAGTTGAAAACTACAGGAGTGCCGTCGGCCCCATGTGCTGAAGAACTGGTCACATGCTGCTCTGAGACAATGCATTCATACGCTCCGAGCTCCGCTATGATGGTCGTGGGTGGTATACAAATGTCTTGCTCCGATTCATTTCTCACCATAACAGGTACTTGATGAGGGAACCGCGTTGGCATGGCAACAAGACAGCTGCTAACACACAGACCACCCGGCAGGCCTGAAGCCGGATGTTGGACGACAGCATACTGACTGGCTGGAGCAGAAATTTTAGCGGAGCCCTTCAACAATACGGTGTGGCCAGCAGGAACAAGCACAGAGGATTTACTGAGCAGAGTTACAACTCCAAGATGGTCGCTACAGTTCTGTTGGTAGGTCACTTGGAGAGTTTGTAGTACGGCTCGGTATCCGGATGCATTCGGTTGGAAGGAAGAATGTTCACTTTGCCGAAACTGGTCATAGAGTGTTTCGAGAGTGTTCATGCCAATCAGGATTGAGGTAGGAAATCCTGGTCTAACATCAGGAACAATGAGTGCAAGAGTTGGAACTGTAACCATACATCCAACAAAGTCTTTGGGAAAAGTCACTCTAGTTTCAATGTAGCCAAGATATGGAACGTTTTGGCCTGCTGCTCCCTCAACATGGAGTAGCTCATGCAGGGGTTGAACTGGTTGATCAGCGAGATGTTCGTTGTAAAAGGAAACCGGAATGGTCGTAACTTGGGACCCGGTATCCAGAAGACAGGACCCTTTGTGACCAGCGACTTGGACATCGGCAGTACATCTAGATCCTATAAGTCCTTTTGGTACTCTCTTCGCCGTAGACTGCAGCTCAGAACAGTTGACAGGAAGCGTAATTTCCGCGGGACAAATTTGGTCCTGCTCAGCCCCTGGGTGTCCCACACCAGGAACTGGCGCTAGTTTAAATGCTTCTTTGCAGATGGATTTTGTCCCTGCCACTTCTGCTGCTTGTCTTGAAATTGCTTTCGCTTGGCGCTGACCAGCGCTGGGTTTGGATCAGAGTCACACTGAGGCTTAATATGCCCATCCTCCCCACAGCGGAAGCAATATCCCGGCTTCAGATTGGAAGAAGTTGATCTGGTGTTTCTTCCCGTCCTCCCAGTTTCAAACTGCTGTGAGGCAGAATTCGTAGCTGGCGGCGGATGTCTGCTGGTCTGACCGGCGTTGAGAGCGGCCAGCTGCTGTTGAATGGCTGTCATCTGTTGTGAAAGCTCCTTTGTGAATTTGGTTATTGCAGTGCACAAATTTGTTTCTTCATCCACACTGTTCACAAGTTGGGCATGAGTGGTTACCTTCTGTTTGGTTCCTCCCAAATGCTGCTTCATTCTCTGCTCCTTTGTTGCTTCTCTGTCCTCCTCTGTTCGCAGAAGCAGTAAAAGCTCAGCAAAAGACGGGGGACTTGATTTCCTTTGTTTAAGCTGAAGTTCTGAAATCAGTCCATTGTCCCAACACCCTCTGCAGAATTGAGCCAATAGCCGTTTGTCCATATCCCTCCCCAATACTCCCCCTCTCCTCACAGCATGTTGCAGTGCCACCTGGAGTCTCTGTAGGTACTCAGACGGCTTCTCTCCATGATTTTGGTAAGTGTCCATGAACTTGGCATAAAGTTCTTCACCGTCCTGGACAGTGCCATACGCCGACTCCAGCTGCTGTAGATACACATCAGGCGGCGCATCATGGCTTAGATGTTTTACCATGTCACAGGCAGGAGGCAGCAGGCTGTCACGAATTAGTCTGGTGCGTTGGAGATCAGAGATGGCTGGATCACGCTGCACCAATTCGACGCCAGACCGCCAGGTGTCGTAGTCCACTTCCTGGTTTGGCCGGGGCACTTTACCAGAGAACGGTCTCAGCCGGTGGGTGGCATGCATAGATGCATCACTGCTCCGGACCACATGCTCCACAACGTAGCGCTGCACCTCAGGAGGGTTGAGGTCACCTGGTGCAATCGATCGTCTCCCGGCGCTGTTTATACTGGCACTGTTAGAGGCAGAAACAGGTGGAGTTAAAGATGGTTGTAAAGGAGCATACACAGGACCAAAAGCTCTACTGGGTACAGGAGGAGGTACAGATGGCTCTGGGGGGTTTCGTGATTGGTGAGCTGGCTTTTGTTCAATTTTAGGGACATTTGCAGCGGTGGGATGAAGTTGTGTTATAGCTTGTTGAATCTGGGACATCATTTCACCAAGAACCATCGCATAATCTTTTCCAGACAATTTAGCAATGTCCTTCAGGTCAGACAAATAGGTGTCAGTCTTTGAACCGCCCAACTTTGAAGTATAAATTTGGGATAGATTCTTAATGTGGAATTCATTACTTTCATCCGAAATAAATGTATACGGCAGTCGTGAAGACAGTTTAGCAACTGACGATCCCGACGCAAATTCAACAACGAGCATATGATGAAACTCTGACTCGCTATCATCAATAGTGTCATTGCGATTAATGTCGCCGTATTGATCGAGAAATTCTATGACTTCCGAAGTACTCTCCTTAACCGGCCCATCCACTAAGACGGCATTAGGAATTTTTATCCCGAGATTTTCAAAAACTTCCATTGCAAAAACGGACTGGTAAGTCTGAATGAACTGTTTCTGTTGTTAAAGTGTTAATTACTGTACAAACCAGCTCCTGGCTAGCTCGCCAAGATGTAGCGGGTATTTGGGGACTCGCAGATAACTAATATAGTATTACTAATAATAATAATAATAACGATTAATAATAATGAAATAGAATGGTATGGACTAGTTACAGTACAGAAGACTAGGTCTGGCTGCAGGAGCTGGTGGTCAGTAACAACACAGAAACATAGTTTACATTTGGTGCTGGTACCATATATTTGGAAGTGAACAACTATTTACAAACAGAAATAATAGGACAAAATATAGAAAAACCCCAAATATTTACATACTGCAGTTTGTACCGGTTATAGTTAAGTGCACTTTGAGGTTATTGTTCAGGTAGGATATTACAGAATTCACAGCGGTTGCCACTCACACACACACACAGAACAAAACAGAAAATGAAATGTCCCAGCAATGGTGGATTTCGCCAGACCAACGCTACAACCCACGGGGGTTCTTTGAGAGTTTTAGATTGAGTAGTCCATGGGTTATTGTTCGTTAAAGGGAGGGATGTGCAAGTGGGCCTGAAGCGTGGGTCTGTTGAGAAGTGTGTGGGGGACAGGCTGCGGACAACCTTCCTACCGGACCAGCAGGGTGGCTGTTCAGTGGATGCGCGTCGATGGTAGGCTCCCAGCCTTAGTTCAGCTCGCCATCAGTCATCTCTCCAGAGAATGGAGAAATCCAAGAGAAAGAGAGAGAGAACCTGGCCTGCAATGCCACAACAGGACCAGTAAATAATAGGAATGCATTAACTTCAGCATTCATTCAAATTCTATGTGTACACATTTCTAAATCATAATAATCCAATGTAAAACAACAAAACAGGTTGACTTAACAGTCAGTGTAACATGAAACTTATATTAGCTGCACAAGGTTCGTATAAATAAGACAGTACTGTATAATCCGATTTCCTCAGTGCATGTAAACACACTGCAATTAAAACCCACCTAGCATTAGCACATGGTTCATTCATTCAGACTTACTCACCAGTTCCTCTATATAACAGACCCCGATGGCGGTGACGTTACCCTGCAGCCCAGTAGGTTCTAAAAGAGTTGCATTAACAGGCTTAACATAAGCATGAATCGAGCACGAGATTGTAACATTAGCAAAACACAAACCTGCCCACAGCTGTCAGTTGACTTCCCCACACCTCTGATGAGGAAGTCGCTGCAGCTGGGTTAAATGTGATTGGCTCACTGCGTGATTGGCTTAAGCGCGGTCATGTGACAGGGGTTAATTAAGGTCACTGGGCATGCCCAGGCAATTTAAAGGAATAGGAGCTGTAGGTCTAATATACACACTATTAATGCATATTTTCACCTGGGTTACACCAAGTTTGTTGAATATGTGTGTATTTTGCTAACAATATGTTTTTTTATGCACCGTAGTTTTTCACGGTGCTTTAGGTGGCTTTGTTGTAAATAAATGTCAACTAAACATCAGTCAGAGCGTCGGCCTTTTATCCAAGCAATAATTTCTGGAGCCGTTATAGTGAAAAACGTTGCTTATCGCTGCTGTAAAGAAGATAGACAAAGATACACGTGCGCTGTCGGAGTCACGTGCGCTCATCGCCAGAGAAGGTGACGTCGTTTGTAGCTGACGCTGAGAGGCCACAAGGGTGCAGTGTGTCATCAGCCAGCCATGCATCGAAGGACCGCTGTCATCAGCCAGCCACCGCGTCTACGTTTCTGCATCAGCTGGGTCTTCGGAGGACGTTAACTTCACCACAGTTGGAAATGGACTGCTCAAGAATCGCCTCATCACAGCGTAAAGTGTAAAACACATTGGAAATCAGGTCAGACTGTATCATCGGAGTTTAAAAAAAAAAAAAAAAAAGAATAAGAAGAGAACATAGTTTGTGTGTATTTGTTTTTATGCAATATCATAATCTATAATGTATTATAAGAATCCTCTGTAACAGTAACTGTAGAGCCTTCTTGTATATCTACACAAATGTAACCAAACAGAACTACACATATTATTCTGAGAACTATCAAATATGAGCTGAAAGGAACTACGAAAGCCTTTAGTGGACAACTAAATATGTTATGCCGTGCTGAGAATCAGGAAGTACTCCAAAATGCAGGAATGCCAAAACAAAGTTCAAGTTGCTACTAATGATAAATAAATAAAACGATCACAGTGGTGAAAACAAAACTCAAAAGACACCAGCTAAAGGAACATCACATCGTCTACAGCAAGAAACATCGAACAAGAGAACAGACATTGACAAGATGAGCAGGAGCAGCAACAAGACACGAGGAACACATGGTACATATATGTACACACAGAGAGACAGTGAGAACACATCAGGGCGTGTACAGACACTCAAGACGGGTGAGAACAGGAACCAGAGAGAGACCAGAGAGAGTCCAGAGAGAGACCAGAGAGAGAGACCAGAGAGAGACCAGATAGAGACCCAGAGCGAGACCAGAGAGAGACCAGAGAGAGTCCAGAGAGAGACCAGAGAGAGAGACCAGAGAGAGAGACCAGATAGAGACCAGCGCGAGACCAGAGAGAGACCAGAGAGAGTCCAGAGAGAGTCCAGAGAGAGTCCAGAGAGAGACCAGAGAGAGGCTGCAGTACCACTTAAAGGCACCATCAGTCTTATCTTTCAAATCACTTCTTTAAACCCACTTTTATCAAACTGATTTTAACTTTTTGTTTTAAATTTCACATTTTGTATTTTACGATCTGCTTTGTTTTCCTGTTTCTACTGTTGATTACTTTGACCTAGTTTTATAATGACTATATTTATTGTATATAGTGCAGCACTTTGTAAACCGTTTTTGAAAAATGCAATACAATTAAAGACGTATTATTATTATTATTATTATTATTATTATTAATGCTGAGATATTATGAAACATTTCTTAAACTAACAAACAACAAGGTTAAAGAATATTGTGTTTTCTCAAAGAACTCACCAGACTCCAGCATCTCTTTCACAAAAACTTTCTGTCTAAAGTTTCACACATCTAGAGATCCCACAACAGGAAGTGACACCACAGACACAGGAAGTGACACAAGAGCAACAGGAAGCACCAGACGCCCACGCCGAGCAACACGCCGAGAAACTGTCCCCACATCGCATCAGCCAGTCCAGGGTTTTTACTGATTTTATACTTCTCTAATGATGTTTAAAGTATCAATATGTAAGATTACCATGTCCAGTCATCCTTAAAGGGCCCTAATCTGTCAACATTAAAGGGCTCTAATCTGTCATCATTAAAGGGGCTAATCTGTCTTCATTAAAGGGCCCTAATCTGTAATTAAAGGCACTAAATTGTCATCATTAAAGGGCCTTAATCTGTCATCTTTAAAGGGCCCTAATCTGTCATCATTAAAGGGCCCTAATCTGTCATCATTAAAGGGCCCTAATCTGTCATCATTAATGGGCCCTAATCTGTCATCATTAAAGGGCCCTAATCTGTCATCATTAAAGGGCCCTAATCTGTCATCATTAAAGGGCCCTAATCAGTCTTTATTAAAGGGCCCGAATCTGTCATCATTAAAGGGGCCTAATCTGTCATTGTTAAAGGGCCCTAATCTGTCGTCATTAAAGGGCCCTAATATGTCATCATTGAAGGGCCCTAATCTGCCATCATTAAAGGCAATAATCTGTCATCATTAAAGGGCCCTAATCTGTCATCATTAAAGGGCCCTAATCTGTCATCATTAATGACACTAATCTGTCATCATTAAAGGGCCCTAATCTGTCATCATTAAAGGGCCCTAATCTGTCATCATTAAAGGGCCCTAATATGTCATCATTAAAGGACCTGAAATCTGTCATCATTAAAGGGCCCTAATCTGTCATCATTAAAGGGCCCTAATCTGTCATCATGAAAGGGCCCTAATCTGTCATCATTAAAGGGCCCTAATCTGTCATCATTAAAGGGCCCTAATCTGTCATCATGAAAGGGCCCTAATCTGTCATCATGAAAGGGCCCTAATCTGTCATCATGAAAGGGCCCTAATCTGTCATCATGAAAGGGCCCTAATCTGTCATCATTAAAGGCACTAATCTGTCATTATTAATTATTATTATTAAAGTTGCACTAACTGACTTTGGGATTTTGAAGCCGTGGACTCGCTGGCCTCTCTCTTTCTGCTCCCCTCCCCGCACCCACGAAGCTATCGCCCCCCACACACACCCACTGTTGGGACGGAGCTAGTGTCTCCCAATATGGATAATACATGGATATGGATTTTCACGTGGATGGTGTGACCATAGAACGATAGAACCGGGAAGCGCGGAGGAACGGGACTTTCTTTTGGATGGCTGTCTCGCTGTGTAAGCAGTACCCGGTGACGAAGACGAGAAAGTTTCAGGTTAGCTCCTCGGCTTGTTGTGCTAACTCAGCTGTCTATGCTAACGGACCTGTAGATTTCTCACGAAAGTGGGGGCTAGTGGTTCGCTGTGATTGGTCACAATCTGCGACCCGAAACACATTCTCTTCCTTGTTTCATCAAAACTCGATCTAAAATATAATGTCACGCCGGCACAAATCTGCGCTAATTATTCTTCAAAAGGACGTATATCCCAATGCACTACATGGACATGGATAGCATTTTCTTAATGAATACGAAAATAAAGTCAGTTAGTGCAGCTTTAATAATAAACTGCTCTTTTCCAATACTTCTTTAACTGATAACAGTAGTTCAGAGATATTTGAATTTCTAAATTACTTTTCCAGCCTCTAAATCTTGTTATTGTTTTCTTTTCGATGTCCCGCCCTCCACCGTTTCACCAATCAGAAAGTCTGTGATCCGGGCGCCAGAACTCACCGCATGGAGCTAATCTCACTGGTAAAGTACCATGTGGCACAGAACTAAAAAAGGTCTCGTTATGATTCTCAAATCATTAAATCAAGGAATAAAACCAGGATTTCCATTTTCGAGTTAGCACATCACGCTAATGTAGCTGTGTGAGTAAACATTTGTCATTCAGCCAACTCCAGCTCCGTCATATACAAAACATATTTAGAAGTCATACCTCATTTTAAAGCCAAGTGTGTTGTCGGGCCATGGATAATTCTGTTAAACTAAAGTGGCCAGCTCACTAAAAAAATTTCGGAAGATAAACAAATAAGCAGAGACTAAAGCGCAACAGCAAAAATATTACGTAATGTCCGTAACAAGGAACAATTATAAACGTAGCTTGGATCCAAAAATTTGCTTTTTTGAGAGATCAAAAATCATCAATATTTATCTTTCTCATTCAAGTCCAGCAACACAAAGAGGACCAACAACACTTAGAATATTATTACCTTTATTTGCCAGATTCAAAGTCTATAAAATTAGCCAAACTCGCCCAATCAGACAATCAGACATTTTGGAAACAGTTTAGAGTCGGTTCAAAACAAACCGGTTTTGTTGTTTATTGTTCGTTCAAAAGTGCGTCCAAACTCACCGTCCTGTCTCCTGCGGCGGAGCTTCTGGAACTAGATGGATTCGTCTGAAGAGAAACAGACTCTGAGACTCGAGCGGCAAGATTAAACTTGTGAGAATATTCAAGTTTGGACGGATTCAAACCAAGCCTCTGAGAGAAATGAAAGTAAAAATATACAAACAGCTTTTTCTGTCGGGAGGGACCAGAGAGAGACCAGAGAGAGACCAGAGAGAGACCAGAGAGAGACCAGAGAGAGACCAGAGAGAGACCAGAGAGAGACCAGAGAGAGACCAGAGAGAGAGACTAGAGAGGGACCAGGGAGAGAGCAGAGAGAGAGCAGAGAGAGACCAGAGAGAGAGACTAGAGAGGGACCAGGGAGAGAGCAGAGAGAGAGCAGAGAGAGAGCAGAGAGAGAGCAGAGATAAGATAAGATAAGATAAGATGTGCTTTATTTATCTCACAGAGGAGAAATTTACATGTCACATTTGGCATGGATAGAGACACTCAGATTAACATGAACAACATCAGGAAATAACTTTATTTAAAAAGGAATCATAAAAACAAAAACAAATAATCAGTGTCAAAAAAAATGTTAACGGATGTGATTTCTGTCAATTCTTTTCTAAAAATGTAACTATAAGAAAATAAAAAGAATGTTCTGGTTTCACTTTGAATTGGTTGAAAATGAAAATATGAGTTTGTTTGAATCAAAAGTGGATCTGAAAATATGTAACAAAGTTCATTTAAAGGATCAGAGACACTTTAGTTCTAGACCAGGCATGTCAAAGTCAAATACATCAGAGGGCCAAAAAAACAAATTTGCTGCGAGCCGAGGGCCGGACTGGTTCAATGTTTATTAACTCATTCCCTGCCAGCCTATTTCAGAACAGGTACTCCCATATTACCAGCAGTTTGATGATTTTTATAGATTCTTCAAGACCCACAGAATATTGTGTACTATGACTATCTGAATTCCGAAACCAGATTACTACTACTACTTTCATCAGCAAAAATAATTTTGTTTCTAGTTTGTAATCCCCAGTTGAGTAGAGGGAAGTTTTACTGAAATCACCAAAAAGCTGAGAAAAAAGAGGCACAACAAGTGCATCTAGCTGTTTTCAAACCATTCAGAGAGCGCTGCTGCCACCTGCTGGCTCGATTCAATATGCTCTCAAGCTTATCCCCAAACATATTAGATATAATAGACATCTGGGAACATGAAAATGTGCAAAAATGCAAAAGTGAGCGAGATTTCATGAATATTTCTGCGTAAAAAATCTAAACTTGGCTCAGTGTCAATCTCAAACTTCTGCTCAAATTAATAAATTGTTCGATAAAATAAAAATAAAAAAGCAAATCCAGCAAAAATCCCAAAATCTTCATCTTAATCTAATCTGTGTCTGGATGAGGCTGGAACAGGTGGATTATTGTTTTACAGTGTACGAGACCGAGGTAAGAACCTGCAGAACACAAACCCACATGTATTTACACTAACACAGGACTGAGACGGGGTCGGATGAAGCAGAAGTTTGTTTGCTCCCGACCCACAACTCTGCACAAGACCGACAAATGAGAAATGAAAAACACACAGTTTGGAACGCTGTAAAAATATATAAATGTGTTTTACCTTTTCTTCAGCCGTCCATCCTTCCTTCCTTCCTTCCTTTCCTCTCTGTCTCCTCGAGTCCTTGCTTCCTCCCACTCATTTGTATATTAGATTCAGACCCCGAGGAGACACAAAACATTGGAAAGACACGGGAACCTCACAAAAATAATCACGTGTGTAAAAGCCCCACAGAGATTGTAATAAGGACGACTCCTGCAAATGGAGCGCGTGGGAAATTAACGTCGCCACGAAACAAAATAACATCAGGTTTTTACAGATTCTTTTATAACGTTCTTCCAGCAAAAAATATACATGTACAAATGTACAAATAAATAAGAACGGGAAAAGATACATGACACAGGAAGCTATTCATATGTACTGTGTTTTTCAGACTATAAGCCGCTGTGGTTTTCCTGCGTTTTGAAGGGTGAGGCTTATAGTCGGGTGAGGCTTATAGTCGGGTAAGGATTATAGTCGGGTGAGGCTAATAGTTGGGTGAGGCATATAGTTGGTGAGGCTTCAGGTGAGGCTTATAGTCAGGTGAGGCTAATAGTCGAGTGAGGCTTATAGTTGGTGAGGCTTATAGTTCAGGTGAGGCTTATAGTCAGGTGAGGCTTATAGTTGGTGAGGCTTCAGGTGAGGCTTATAGTCAGGTGAGGCTAATAGTCGGGTGAGGCTTATAGTTGGTGAGGCTTATAGTCAGGTGAGGCTTATAGTCAGGTGAGGCTAATAGTCAGGTGAGGCTTATAGTCGGGCGCGGCTTATAGTCGGATGAGGCTAATAGTCGGGTGAGGCTTATAGTTGGCAGGCTTATAGTCGGGTGAGGCTTATAGTCAGGTGAGGCTAATAGTCGGGTGAGGCTTATAGTCGGGTGAGGCTAATAGTCAGGTGAGGCTTATAGTTGGTGAGGCTTCAGGTGAGGCTTATAATCAGGTGAGGCTAATAGTCAGGTGAGGCTAATAGTCAGGTGAGGCTTATAGTCGGGCGCGGCTTATAGACGGATGAGGCTAATAGTCGGGTGAGGCTTATAGTCAGGTGAGGCTTATAGACAGGTGCGGCTTATATGTATTTTTTTCCTGTGTTACCAAAATAATTGACAGTTTCACAGAGGCCCAATTAAATAATATCTTTGTGTGAATATCTCAAATAATACATAGTTTTTTGTTTTTTTGCACCGACATGAAAGTGAAAGTAGACCAGAGGTAGCCTGGTCTTACCGCACCATTGTACTCATTTCATTCTGGACTAAGGTCTGGATTTGCTCCATTGAGTTCTTTAACAGGTGGGAGGGGCTAACTCCTTTTGCAGATTGAAACCATTGGATCTGAGTTTACTGTGACGTATGTAATGAGCCTGAGTGAGTGAGGCATTTAGCCTAGCTTTAGCATGTAGCCTAGCTTTAGCCATCTCCTTTGCCGCTAACGGAGCCCGTGGGGAGTAGAGCCACAACATCTTTGCTTCAATAACATTTACTAAACATTCCTCTTGCTCCGGCTTCAGTTTCTTGATATTTGGATTGAACAGATTATTTTACTATCGCATTCTCCGACAAACTACAACCAGCAAATTCAGCACAAACTCTTGACGTCACCGACACCGACCTACAACACCCGCCTCCCCCGCTCTCTGATTGGTCGGAGGGGATTCAACCGAGGAAACTGCAGCCACTAGGATCAGACCATGGATCTACTATATTAACTGGATAGGGTATTACTAGCTTGTAGCTAGGCTTCCTCTGGGTACTCCGGTTTCCCCTACCACTAAAAATATGCACAATAGGTCTGGCATGTGCCTCCTGTTCGGCGACCCCGCTCCCATCTCTGTGTGGAATGAGAAGACAAATGAACCAAGAATAACATTTGTAAACCGCTTTGTGACTCTGGTCTGTGAAAGGCGGTATATAAATAAAGATTACTTACTTACTTACTTATAGCTGAATAACTCATGTGCTCGGGGGATTCTCGCGGTACTGCAGACTGAACCAGACTAAATTCACGTGGGCTACCCAGAAATGTTCCCCATAGAACTCAATGCACATTAAAACAGCTCATCCTCAGCTGACAGAGAACCTGACAGAGAACCTACAGCTTTCATAAAGGTCAGATTTTGTGGGGATTTTAGTGTCCCTTGTCATCCTGAACTTTTTTTCTTCTTAAATCCTTCGGTTTTCTTTAAATCTACACTTTACTGCCACAAACTCTGCCCGTCTGGCTCTCGCTCTAACTCCCGCTCTGATGAACTGCTCTGATTGGTCAGAGCCGAGCCCCTCTGTGCACGTGCGTGAGACCTGGTGTGAGACCCACACACGCGTATTTGGCACAAAGCATCATGGGAGTTCATCCACTGCACAGAACCGGGAGGACCAGACGAGGCCCAAATACAGGCAAGTTTCCCAAAGATCTTTGAGAGTTTCAGGCAACTTCCGCTAATCTTTCAGCCCCCATGCTGTCACAAAGCGCCACTGAGCACAACCATTCATTTGAATAGGGCGCCATCTTGGATCGCCGGGGCTTGGATCAGACCCAGACGGTAAACGCAGGGAAATGAGAATTGACCCGAGTTTACGGATGGCTAAGGCTAAGATAGACCAGTAAATGTTGCTCACTCACAGTAAAAACATGTTTCATTAAAACAATGTGGACAGGTGAGGCTTATAATCCAGTGCGGCTTGTACAATGACAAAATTCTATCTTTTTAAAATAAATGTCACCTGCGGCTTATAGTTAGGTGCAGCTTATAGTCCGGAAAAATACAGTACATGTTTGTAAAAGCTGAGATTTACAAATACAATCAAAACAAATGGGGTTCCTTCGCCTGAAAAAGAAGTAGAGAGTCCCTGAGGTTCGATCCATGGTTTTATACAAAAATATCATGTTTAAAAATAAAACTTTGTTGAATTCGTCACAAATGCAAGTTCGTTTTGTTCATATTAGTCCAAGAGAATCCCCACTTTCTTGATGAGTCCTTTGTGTCTGGATTAGTCCGGGTTCAGGGTCAGATCCCGGTGTTGGTCTTGATCCAGTCCCTGAACTCTGTGACTCTGGTGTAGATTCCGGGTTTGTTCCTCTGGGCGCAGCCGTCGCCCCAGCTGACCACGCCTGCCAGGAAGCTCCTCCCCCCCAGGCCCTGCACCGACAGAGGGCCCCCGGAGTCTCCCTGAGGACACAGCACAACAAGGCTTTATAATCCATTCTATCTATATGGCACATCTTATAAAACATGATTCCAAAGCGCTGCACAGATGAAAGTAACGTGGTAAAACAGTTAAAATAAAATTAAAAAGGTTGAGAATTGTCTTGCAGTGCCTTAACTTCTCTGTTTTTATGTATTTATTGTCATTTTTTATTATGTTTTTATCTTTTACCTCCTGTCCTATGTTTGTACGAATGTGAGCAAGAGACTAATGCACAACTTCCTTTGGGATCAATAAATTATCTATCGTTTGGGTTAGGGTTAGGCTATCTATCTACAGGGCCTTTCTGAGTGGAGTTTGCATGTTCTCCCCATGCCTGCGTGGGTTTCCTCCAGGTACTCCGGTTTCCCCTACCACTAAAAACATGCTTAAATCTTCCAGCTCTGGTCCTGACCAAGCCGAGCATCAACATCTGGAGATGGGTTCCCGGGCGCTGTTACTACGGCGACCACTGCTCCTGACGTAAGCCTTAGCGGCATCAGGATGGGTCAAATGCAGAGGATTGAATTGGATTAATAAAGTGGACCTGTATGTATCTCAGAAAAGCCCCGTTCCAACCGGGATTCGAACCCAGGACCTCCTTGCTGAGAGTGCTAAACGCTGGATGAGGAGCTCACCTGACATGCATCGATGCCCCCCCGGAGGACCCCCGCACACAGCATCCTCTCTGTGACCGCAGACCCCTCCATCAGGGACTCACACACCGTCTGGTTCACCACACGCACTGAGGCCTTCTGTAGGGTCACTGCAGCAGCACCTGGAGGAAACACACACACAGAGAGAGAGTGAGACGTACACAGACACAGAGAGACACAGAGAGAGAGACAGAGAGAGAGACAGAGACACACACACAGAGAGACACAGAGAGAGACAGAGAGAGACACAGAGAGAGACACACAGAGAGACACAGAGAGAGAGTGAGACGTACACAGACACAGAGAGAGAGACAGAGACACACACACACAGAGAGACACAGAGAGAGAGACAGAGAGAGACACAGAGAGAGACACACAGAGAGACACAGAGAGAGAGACAGAGAGAGAGACACAGAGGGAGACATACAGACACAGAGGGAGACACACAGAGAGACACAGAGGGAGACACAGAGAGACACAGAGAGAGACACAGAGGGAGACACACAGAGAGAGACACACAGAGAGAGACACAGAGGGAGACACACAGAGAGAGACACACAGAGAGAGACACAGAGGGAGACACACAGAGAGAGACACAGAGGGAGACACACAGAGAGACACACAGAGAGACACAGAGGGAGACACAGAGAGAGACAGAGAGACACAGAGGGAGACACACAGAGAGAGAGAGAGACACAGAGAGAGAGAGAGACACACAGAGAGAGACAGAGGGAGACACACAGAGAGACACACAGAGAGACACACAGAGAGACACAGAGGGAGACACAGAGGGAGACACACAGAGAGACACACAGAGAGACACAGAGGGAGACACACAGAGAGACACAGAGGGAGACACACAGAGAGACACAGAGGGAGACACACAGAGAGAGACAGAGAGAGAGACAGAGAGACACAGAGGGAGACACACAGAGAGACACAGAGGGAGACACACAGAGAGACACAGAGGGAGACACACAGAGAGACACACAGAGAGACACAGAGGGAGACACAGAGGGAGACACACAGAGAGACACACAGAGAGACACAGAGGGAGACACACAGAGAGACACAGAGGGAGACACACAGAGAGACACAGAGGGAGACACACAGAGAGACACACAGAGAGACACAGAGGGAGACACACAGAGAGACACAGAGGGAGACACACAGAGAGACACAGAGGGAGACACACAGAGAGACACAGAGGGAGACACACAGAGAGACACACAGAGAGACACAGAGGGAGACACACAGAGAGACACACAGAGAGACACAGAGGGAGACACAGAGGGAGACACACAGAGAGACACACAGAGAGACACAGAGGGAGACACACAGAGAGACACAGAGGGAGACACACAGAGAGACACAGAGGGAGACACACAGAGAGACACAGAGGGAGACACACAGAGAGACACAGAGGGAGACACACAGAGAGACACACAGAGAGACACAGAGGGAGACACACAGAGAGACACACAGAGAGACACACAGAGAGACACAGAGGGAGACACACAGAGAGACACACAGAGAGACACAGAGGGAGACACACAGAGAGACACAGAGGGAGACACACAGAGAGACACAGAGGGAGACACACAGAGAGAGACAGAGAGAGAGACAGAGAGACACAGAGGGAGACACACAGAGAGACACAGAGGGAGACACACAGAGAGACACACAGAGAGACACAGAGGGAGACACAGAGGGAGACACACAGAGAGACACACAGAGAGACACAGAGGGAGACACACAGAGAGACACAGAGGGAGACACAGAGGGAGACACACAGAGAGACACAGAGAGACACAGAGAGACACAGAGGGAGACACACAGAGAGACACACAGAGAGACACAGAGGGAGACACAGAGGGAGACACACAGAGAGACACACAGAGAGACACAGAGGGAGACACACAGAGAGACACAGAGGGAGACACAGAGGGAGACACACAGAGAGACACAGAGAGACACACAAAGAGACACAGAGGGAGACACAGAGGGAGACACAGAGGGAGACACAGAGAGACACAGAGAGACACACAAACACAGAGAGACTGAGAGAGACACACAGAGAGAGACACACAGAGAGAGACACAGAGGGAGACACACAGAGAGAGACACAGAGGGAGACACACAGAGAGACACACAGAGAGACACAGAGGGAGACACAGAGAGAGACAGAGAGACACAGAGGGAGACACACAGAGAGAGAGAGAGACACAGAGAGAGAGAGAGACACACAGAGAGAGACAGAGGGAGACACACAGAGAGACACACAGAGAGACACAGAGGGAGACACACAGAGAGACACAGAGGGAGACACAGAGGGAGACACACAGAGAGACACAGAGAGACACACAAAGAGACACAGAGGGAGACACAGAGGGAGACACAGAGGGAGACACAGAGAGACACAGAGAGACACACAAACACAGAGAGACTGAGAGACTGAGAGAGACACACAGAGAGAGACACAGAGGGAGACACACAGAGAGAGACACAGAGGGAGACACACAGAGAGACACACAGAGAGACACAGAGAGACACAGAGGGAGACACACAGAGAGACACACAGAGAGAGACACAGAGGGAGACACAGAGGGAGACACACAGAGAGACACACAGAGAGACACAGAGGGAGACACACAGAGAGACACAGAGGGAGACACAGAGGGAGACACACAGAGAGACACAGAGAGACACACAAAGAGACACAGAGGGAGACACAGAGGGAGACACAGAGGGAGACACAGAGAGACACAGAGAGACTGAGAGAGACACACAAACACAGAGAGACTGAGAGAGACACACAGAGAGAGACACACAGAGAGAGACACAGAGGGAGACACACAGAGAGAGACACAGAGGGAGACACACAGAGAGACACACAGAGAGACACAGAGGGAGACACAGAGAGAGACAGAGAGACACAGAGGGAGACACACAGAGAGAGAGAGAGACACAGAGAGAGAGAGAGACACACAGAGAGACACAGAGGAGAGACACACACAGAGAGACCACACAGAGAGAGACACAGAGGGAGACACACAGAGAGAGACACAGAGGGAGACACACAGAGAGACACACAGAGAGACACAGAGGGAGACACAGAGAGAGACAGAGAGACACAGAGGGAGACACACAGAGAGAGAGAGAGAGAGACACAGAGAGAGAGAGAGACACACAGAGAGACACAGAGGGAGACACACAGAGAGACA
>OZ035827.1:2823539-2873022 GCA_964034765.1 Knipowitschia caucasica | reverse complement strand
ACAATTCGTTACTCTTAATATTACCCTTATACTATAAATATTACACGTCATAATATACACTATTCCAATTCATAATATACTATTACATTATTAATATCTCTATTACATTCATAATATCAATCTTACCCATTCATAATTACACTATTATCTTATTAATATACAATTTACCATTCATATATACACTCTTTACATTATAATATACTATCTTACACCTTTTAATATACTTATTACACCTTCATACTAATCACTTCTTAACATTCATAATCTAAATCTTACCCTTCATAATCTAATATTACTCCTTCATACTCTCAATATTCCTTCATAATATACCACTTACCCTTATTCAATCATATTCCACATTCATATATACATATTATCATTCTTATATTACAATTTATCATCTTAATATACATGTACTCTTCATAATATCCTATATTACCATTATTATATACACTATTACAATTTTCTCTCAATATTCACATTTATTATATCAATATTACTCCTTCTTAATATTTTTAACTATCTCCTTATTAATCTCAATATTCCTCATTCTTATCATAACTCTTATCATTCTTTATCTCACTATTTACCCATTAGTATATAATATTAACTTATACTATAACTATATTACACTCATTATATCTATATATATTACTATTTTAATTACACTTTACCCATTCATTATATCCTCTTACTCATTCATTATATATATATTAACTTTTTATATACTATATTACACTTTAATCTAATATTCCACCTCATTATATACATATTCACATTATAAATCCAATATTTACACTTCTTAATATATATTTAACATTTGTTCTCTATATATACCCTTTTATATCCTATATTCCAATTTTTAATATCCATTTACACATTTAATATATATATTCTTCTTTATATACTCTATTAATTTCTTTATATTACTATATTACACATACTTAATATACTTATATTACACCTACTTACTATTTACCTATCTTACACCTTACATTATATAAATATTTACCCATTCATTTATATACTATATTACTATTCTTTATATATATACTTCCCATCTTTTATATTATTATTCCTCATGCTTTTATAAATATGACATCATTCTTACTATATATATTATCTTCTATATATATATTACACCATCTTTTCTATCTATTACTCCTAATTATAAGGTTTTTGTTTTTTTTTTACAACTATTTTACTCCTTAATTTATATACATATTACACATCTTTCTTTACTCTATTACTCATTCTTTATGACTATATTACACATAATTATTACTATATTATCATTTTTATATAAATATTAGCATTCTTAATATACTATATGTACTATTACTTTATAGAAATATACTCATCAGTATCCTTGACTATATTCTATTATAATATCATATTACTCATCTTAATATTACTAATATTAACTCATACTTTATATCTATATTACTCATTCTTATATACACGAGTACCCATTCTTTATATTTATATTACACATTCATAATATATATATTACACAGACTTATATAAAGAATTACACATTCTTTATATACTATATTACTCAGTCTGTATATTATATAGTACTCATTCATTTATTAAAGAGTACACATTCTTATATATAGATTACACATTTTTATATGTATATTAACATGCTTTCTATTACTTATAGTACACATTCTTTAATCCTAGTATTCTATTCTTTATGAGTCTAGTATGACACAGATTTAGCTAAATATGACACAGGCTTTATGATACTATATTCCATTTTTAGATATAGAGTACCATGCTTTAGATACTCGAGTACTCAGGCTGTAGGACTAGATTAGCAGTTAATGATACTATATGACACAGGTTTAGAGACTATAGGACAACATGCTGTAGAAGGCTAGAGGACACAGGCTGTAGAGGCTAGAGGACGCAGGCTGTAGAGGACTAGAGGAGCAACAGGGCTGTAGAGACTTAGACAGGACACAGGCTTTAGAGAACTAGAGGACGCAGGCTGTAGAGACTAGAGGGACCACAGGGCTGACGAGGACAAGAGGACGCAGGGCGGTAGAGACTAGAGGGCAACACAAGGCTGTAGCGGCTAGAGGCGAACAACAGGCTCTGTAGAGACTAGAGGACGCAGGCTGTTAGAAGACTAGAGGGATCGACAGGCTGTAGAGACTAGAGCACGCAGGCTGTAGAGGCTAGAGGACGCATTCATTATATTCATATCTTCTCATTCTAATTACAATATTACCTTCTTTATTATTCACTATTACAATTCTTACTTCTTATTCACCATCATTATATTAAGCAATATTACATCATTATATCAATATTACAATTCTAATATCAATATTACTCTTACTTAATATCCAATATTACACTTCTTAATATATATATTACACATCATTCTATACACTATTACCATTCTTTCTATTCAATATTACCCGTCATTTATATCTATTAACCTTATATATTAATATGACAATTTTAATCTCTATATTCCACCTTCTTAATCGTCAATATTACCATTTTATTACTATATTACCACCTTATAATTATATATTACTCATTCTGTAGTACTATATTACATTTTAATAGTCCTATATTACACATTCTTTATATTTATTACCATTCATTATAGACAATATTACTCATCCTTAAGCTACTATATTAACATTCTTTCTCTCTATATTCTCATTCTTACATAACATCCTATCTACACCTTATAATATAAATATTCCATTCATAATCATTACAATATACACTTCATTATTCCAATCGTTACACCTATCTTTTATATATATCTTACCCCTTATACTATTCACTCATCCACTTTAATCTATATATTCACTCATTCATACTATATATATTACAATTATTATCTACTTATTAACATTTTTCTATAAATATTACTCATCTTTTTCTATACAATAGTACACATTCATTATATCAAGATTCCTATTTTAAATATAAACTATATTTAACATTACTTAATATCCAATATTACTCATTTTATATATACTATATTATCATTCTTTATATACTATAGTATCAGTCTTATACATCACTACATTTATTTTATTATAACTTCGCTCATATCACTCTATAAAAAACCATCATAAATAATACAATTTTAATCAATTTCTCACGATTTCACTAATTATTTATACAGATACCACTTTTATTATACAAAATGCAATATTATTACAACAATTATAAAAAAATCTTTTAAAGCTTCTCTTACCCATACCCACCCATACTATTTAGATAATTCACTCTTAAAACACAATAATTACATCAATCAATCCCATAATAAAAAATAAAAACATATAACCCCCCCCCCCCCCCCCCCCCCCCCCCCCCCCCACAACTTTTTTCTTGTTCTCTTCTGCACTATCAGAACTCTGACCAAGAAAACACGCTCAAGACATACGTTAACCTACAGATGCTAACCTACAGATGCTAACATGCAGATGCTAACCTACAGATGCTAACATGCAGATGCTAACCTACAGATGCTAACATGCAGATGCTAACCTACAGATGCTAACCTGCAGAGGCTAACCTACAGATGCTAACCTACAGAGGCTAACCTACAGATGCTAACCTACAGAGGCTAACCTACAGATGCTAACCTGCAGAGGCTAACCTACAGAGGCTAACCTACAGAGGCTAACCTACAGAGGCTAACCTACAGATGCTAACCTGCAGAGGCTAACCTACAGAGGCTAACCTACAGAGGCTAACCTACAGAGGCTAACCTACAGATGCTAACCTACAGAGGCTAACCTACAGATGCTAACCTACAGAGGCTAACCTACAGATGCTAGCCTGCAGATGCTAACCTACAGAGGCTAACCTACAGATGCTAGCCTGCAGATGCTAACCTGCAGATGCTAACCTGCAGATGCTAACCTGCAGATGCTAGCCTGCAGATGCTAGCTTGTGCTTTACAGATGAAGGTTCGGCGGTCTCTATGGGTTTGCTGCTCCGTGTTTTGCAGAGATATTATCAGTGATGAATGCAGAGTGTAATGATCTGATGTAGGCGTCGGAAGCGTGTGAAAAACATGATAAAAACGGCACAAAGACACAGCTGTTTCCATGACGACGGCGTATGGTTCCAAACGCACATGGGGCTACTGCGATGCTAGTCTCAGGTTTACTGCTTTGGTATAAGTCTGAGGAGCACAGGGACTGGCCTCCTGCTGGGACTCTGAGGAGCACAGGGACTGGCCTCCTGCTGGGACTCTGAGGAGCACAAGGACTGGCCTCCTGCTGGGACTCTGAGGAGCACAGGGACTGGCCTCCTGCTGGGACTCTGAGGAGCACAAGGACTGGCCTCCTGCTGGGACTCTGAGGAGCACAAGGACTGGCCTCCTGCTGGGACTCTGAGGAGCACAAGGACTGGCCTCCTGCTGGGACTCTGAGGAGCACAGGGACTGGCCTCCTGCTGGGACTCTGAGGAGCACAGGGACTGGCCTCCTGCTGGGACTCTGAGGAGCACAAGGACTGGCCTCCTGCTGGGACTCTGAGGAGCACAAGGACTGGCCTCCTGCTGGGACTCTGAGGAGCACAGGGACTGGCCTCCTGCTGGGACTCTGAGGAGCACAGGGACTGGCCTCCTGCTGGGACTCTGAGGAGCACAGGGACTGGCCTCCTGCTGGGACTCTGAGGAGCACAGGGACTGGCCTCCTGCTGGGACTCTGAGGAGCACAGGGACTGGACTCCTGCTGGGACTCTGAGGAGCACAGGGACTGGACTCCTGCTGGGACTCTGAGGAGCACAGGGACTGGCCTCCTGCTGGGACTCTGAGGAGCACAGGGACTGGACTCCTGCTGTGGACTCTGAGGAGCACAGGGACTGGCCTCCTGCTGGGACTCTGAGGAGCACAGGGACTGGCCTCCTGCTGGGACTCTGAGGAGCACAGGGACTGGACTCTTGCTGGGACTCTGAGGAGCACAGGGACTGGACTCCTGCTGTGGACTCTGAGGAGCACAGGGACTGGCCTCCTGCTGGGACTCTGAGGAGCACAGGGACTGGACTCCTGCTGTGGACTCTGAGGAGCACAGGGACTGGCCTCCTGCTGGGACTCTGAGGAGCACAGGGACTGACCATTCCATTCTATTGCCGTTATATAAACTATTCTTGGACTTAACCTGTGCCATTGTCAATGTCAGATGTATTTGTTGCACATCTAGACAGACATAAGACGCACATCTAGACAGACATAAGACGCACATCTAGACAGACATAAGACGCACATCTAGACAGACATAAGACGCACATCTAGACAAACATAAGACGCACATCTAGACAGACATAAGACGCACATCTAGACAGACATAAGACGCACATCTAGACAGACATAAGACGCACATCTAGACAGACATAAGACGCACATCTAGACAGACATAAGACGCACATCTAGACAGACATAAGACGCTTGCCGGTGGTCACAGCAGATCAAATCATAATAACATATTGTCCAGATAGAAAAACACAAAGCAACATCTCACTGGAAATATCTCTTCAGCACAAAATATGAGAAATAAGTAAAATACTGCTTAAAATAATAACAAATTGATAATAGATAACAATGAAATATGATTTAAGATTTCTGATAATAATTAAATAAAACTAGCCCCAAACCGCTTGATTCTAGTTTAAAAACACACATTTCAAGAATTCTTTACTTATTTCTTAAACATTTTTGATGTTTTCTTAAAATTTAGCATCACAAACTTATTTTATCAAAACAAGAAAAGTCTCGAAATTAGAATAAAATACCTGAAAAAAAGCTCCAAAACTCACTGCTCAGACTACAGATGCTAACCTACAGATGCTAACATACAGATGCTAACATACAGATGCTAACTTACAGATGTTAACCTACTGATGCTAACCTACTGATGCTAACATACAGATGCTAACCTACTGATGCTAACCTACAGATGCTAACCTACAGATGCTAACCTACTGATGCTAACATACAGATGCTGACCTACTGATGCTAACATACAGATGCTAACCTGCAAATGCTAACCTACTGATGCTAACTTACTGATGCTAACATACAGATGCTAACCTGCAGATGCTAACCTACAGATGCTAACCTAGTGATGCTAACATACAGATGCTAACCTAGTGATGCTAACATACAGATGCTAACCTACAGATGCTAACCTACTGATGCTAACATACAGATGCTAACCTAGTGATGCTAACCTACAGATGAAAACACGCTAAAAACAAACAAAAACTCACTGCTCAGACTTTTTTCTCTAATATTATTATGAATTATCTTAAAACTAGTGAAATAATCTTATGACAAACTACATTCAAGCAACAAAAACTTACAAATAAGCATCATTTATGTTGGTTTTAGTGAATAAATCTGACCCAGATCAGACTTTTTTTCAGTGTAAGCAGACAGTAGATGTATAAAATGGTGTAGTACTGACCCGAGCGTTGTCATGGTGACGATGGTGTACCAGAAGGAGGCGGGGATGGAGGTGAAGTCCGAGCCCTTGGTGCCCTTCTCGGCGTAGAACATGACGGTGGCGAAGATGATGATGGCCATGGTGAGGGAGAAGAGGAGGAAGCCCAGCTCAGAGGCACAGCTCTTCAGGGTGTATCCCAGAATCCTCAGGCCCTGGATCCAATGAGGAAGTAAGTAAGTAATACACAACAGTCTGTCGTGATTAAAGGCATAAATAAAGACATATTAGAGCCCTTTAATGAAGACAGATTAAGGCCCTTTAATGATGACAGATTAGGGCCCTTTAATGAAGACAGATTAAGGCCCTTTAATGATGACAGATTAGGGCCCTTTAATGAAGACAGATTAAGGCCCTTTAATGATGACAGATTAGGGCCCTTTAATGATGACAGATTAGGGCCCTTTAATGATGACAGATTAGGGCCCTTTAATTATGACAGATTAGGGCCCTTTAATGATGACAGATTCGGGCCCTTTAATTATGACAGATTAGGGCCCTTTAATGATGACAGATTCGGGCCCTTTAATTATGACAGATTAGGGCCCTTTAATGATGACAGATTCGGGCCCTTTAATGATGAGAGATTATGGCCCTTTAATGATGACAGATTAGGGCCCTTTAATGATGACAGATTAGGGCCCTTTAATGATGACAGATTATGGCCCTTTAATGATGACAGATTAGGGCCCTTTAATGATGACAGATTAGGGCCCTTTAATGATGACAGATTCGGGCCCTTTAATTATGACAGATTAGGGCCCTTTAATGATGACAGATTCGGGCCCTTTAATTATGACAGATTAGGGCCCTTTAATGATGACAGATTCGGGCCCTTTAATGATGACAGATTAGGGCCCTTTAATGATGACAGATTAGGGCCCTTTAATGATGACAGATTCGGGCCCTTTAATGATGACAGATTCGGGCCCTTTAATGATGACAGATTAGGGCCCTTTAATGATGACAGATTAGGGCCCTTTAATGATGACAGATTAGGGCCCTTTAATGATGACAGATTATGGCCCTTTAATGATGACAGATTAGGGCCCTTTAATGATGACAGATTAGGGCCCTTTAATGATGACAGATTAGGGCCCTTTAATGATGACAGATTAGGGCCCTTTAATGATGACAGATTAGGGACCTTTAATGATGACAGATTAGGGCACTTTAATGATGACAGATTAGGGCCCTTTAATGATGACAGATTAGGGCCCTTTAATGATGACAGATTAGGGCCCTTTAATGATGACAGATTATGGCCCTTTAATGATGACAGATTAGGGCCCTTTAATGATGACAGATTAGGGCCCTTTAATGATGACAGATTAGGGCCCTTTAATGATGACAGATTAGGGCCCTTTAATGATGACAGATTAGGGACCTTTAATGATGACAGATTAGGGCACTTTAATGATGACAGATTAGGGCCCTTTAATGATGACAGATTCGGGCCTTTTAATGATGACAGACTAGAGCCCTTTAATGATGACAGACTAGAGCCCTTTAATGATGACAGACTAGGGCCCTTTAATGATGACAGATTTGGGCCTTTTAATGATGACAGACTAGGGCCCTTTAATGACGACAGATTCGGGCCCTTTAATTATGACAGATTAGGGCCCTTTAATGATGACAGATTAGGGCCCTTTAATGAGGACAGATTAGGGCCCTTTAATGATGACAGATTAGGGCCCTTTAATGAGGACAGATTAGGGCCCTTTAATGATGACAGATTAGGGCCCTTTAATGATGACAGATTAGGGCCCTTTAATGATGAAGGCTCGTGGTCGTACCTGTGAGTGGCGTGAGAACTTGAATATCCGGAAGACCCGGAACACCCGGAGCGTGACGAAGGCGCCGCTCACGTCCTCGTTCTCGGGCATGACCAGGCCGATGTAGTACGGCATGATGGCGACCACGTCGATCACCGACATCACCGAGCGCATGAAGCGGCAGCGGCTCGGCGCGGCAAAGAGGCGCAGCAGGTACTCGAAGGTGAAGATCAGCACGCACGCCGTGTCCATGCAGAAGAACGCCACCTGGTACACACACATGGTTTATGGTTACACACAACAGCACGCCGTGTCCATGCAGAAGAACGCCACCTGGTACACACACATGGTTTATGGTTACACACAACAGCACGCCGTGTCCATGCAGAAGAACGCCACCTGGTACACACACATGGTTTATGGTTACACACAACAGCACGCCGTGTCCATGCAGAAGAACGCCACCTGGTACACACACATGGTTTATGGTTACACACAACAGCACGCCGTGTCCATGCAGAAGAACGCCATCTGGTACACACACATGGTTTATGGTTACACACAACAGCACGCCGTGTCCATGCAGAAGAACGCCACCTGGTACACACACATGGTTTATGGTTACACACAACAGCACGCCGTGTCCATGCAGAAGAACGCCACCTGGTACACACACATGGTTTATGGTTACACACAACAGCACGCCGTGTCCATGCAGAAGAACGCCACCTGGTACACACACATGGTTTATGGTTACACACAACAGCACGCCGTGTCCATGCAGAAGAACGCCACCTGGTACACACACATGGTTTATGGTTACACACAACAGCACGCCGTGTCCATGCAGAAGAACGCCACCTGGTACACACACATGGTTTATGGTTACACACAACAGCACGCCGTGTCCATGCAGAAGAACGCCACCTGGTACACACACATGGTTTATGGTTACACACAACAGCACGCCGTGTCCATGCAGAAGAACGCCACCTGGTACACACACATGGTTTATGGTTACACACAACAGCACGCCGTGTCCATGCAGAAGAACGCCACCTGGTACACACACATGGTTTATGGTTACACACAACAGCACGCCGTGTCCATGCAGAAGAACGCCACCTGGTACACACACATGGTTTATGGTTACACACAACAGCACGCCGTGTCCATGCAGAAGAACGCCACCTGGTACACACACATGGTTTATGGTTACACACAACAGCACGCCGTGTCCATGCAGAAGAACGCCACCTGGTACACACACATGGTTTATGGTTACACACAACAGCACGCCGTGTCCATGCAGAAGAACGCCACCTGGTACACACACATGGTTTATGGTTACACACAACAGCACGCCGTGTCCATGCAGAAGAACGCCACCTGGTACACACACATGGTTTATGGTTACACACAACAGCACGCCGTGTCCATGCAGAAGAACGCCACCTGGTACACACACATGGTTTATGGTTACACACAACAGCACGCCGTGTCCATGCAGAAGAACGCCACCTGGTACACACACATGGTTTATGGTTACACACAACAGCACGCCGTGTCCATGCAGAAGAACGCCACCTGGTACACACACATGGTTTATGGTTACACACAACAGCACGCCGTGTCCATGCAGAAGAACGCCACCTGGTACACACACATGGTTTATGGTTACACACAACAGCACGCCGTGTCCATGCAGAAGAACGCCACCTGGTACACACACATGGTTTATGGTTACACACAACAGCACGCCGTGTCCATGCAGAAGAACGCCACCTGGTACACACACATGGTTTATGGTTACACACAACAGCACGCCGTGTCCATGCAGAAGAACGCCACCTGGTACACACACATGGTTTATGGTTACACACAACAGCACGCCGTGTCCATGCAGAAGAACGCCACCTGGTACACACACATGGTTTATGGTTACACACAACAGCACGCCGTGTCCATGCAGAAGAACGCCACCTGGTACACACAAGGAGGACACCTGGTGCGCACACATGGTTACACACAAGGAGGACACCTGGTGCACACACATGGGTACACACAAGGAGGACACCAGGTACACACAAAGCCACAGGTACACACAAGCTGGGCCTTTATCCCCACCGCTGTCAGACTGTACAACAAGTCACTTTAAGTCACTGCATTTATTGCACTGCACTATTGACACTGTTTCTTTGCCACTTTTTATTGTACATAATATATCCTCCATGAAAACAAGCACTAGCACTTTTCTTCTTCTACTGTCTGAAAACAAGCACTAGCACTTTTCTTCTTCTACTGTCTGAAAACAAGCACTAGCACTTTTCTTCTTCTACTGTCTGAAAACAAGCACTAGCACCTTTCTTCTTCTACTGTCTGAAAACAAGCACTAGCGCCTTTCTTCTTCTACTGTCTGAAAACAAGCTCTAGCACTTTTCTTCTTCTACTGTCTGAAAACAAGCACTAGCACCTTTCTTCTTCTACTGTCTGAAAACAAGCACTAGCACCTTTCTTCTTCTACTGTCTGAAAACAGGCACTAGCACCTTTCTTCTTCTACTGTCTGAAAACAAGCACTAGCGCCTTTCTTCTTCTACTGTCTGGAAACAAGCACTAGCACCTTTCTTCTTCTACTGTCTGAAAACAAGCACTAGCACCTTTCTTCTTCTACTGTCTGAAAACAAGCACTAGCGCCTTTCTTCTTCTACTGTCTGAAAACAAGCACTAGCACCTTTCTTCTTCTACTGTCTGAAAACAAGCACTAGCACCTTTCTTCTTCTACTGTCTGAAAACAAGCACTAGCACCTTTCTTCTTCTACTGTCTGAAAACAAGCACTAGCGCCTTTCTTCTTCTACTGTCTGAAAAGAAGCACTAGCACCTTTCTTCTTCTACTGTCTGAAAACAAGCACTAGCACCTTTCTTCTTCTACTGTCTGAAAACAAGCACTAGCACCTTTCTTCTTCTACTGTCTGAAAACAAGCACTAGCGCCTTTCTTCTTCTACTGTCTGAAAAGAAGCACTAGCACCTTTCTTCTTCTACTGTCTGAAAACAAGCACTAGCACCTTTCTTCTTCTACTGTCTGAAAACAAGCACTAGCGCCTTTCTTCTTCTACTGTCTGAAAACAAGCACTAGCGCCTTTCTTCTTCTACTGTCTGAAAACAAGCTCTAGCACCTTTCTTCTTCTACTGTCTGAAAACAAGCACTAGCACCTTTCTTCTTCTACTGTCTGAAAACAAGCTCTAGCGCCTTTCTTCTTCTACTGTCTGAAAACAAGCACCGTCTAGCACCTTTCTTCTTCTACTGTCTGAAAACAAGCACTAGCGCCTTTCTTCTTCTACTGTCTGAAAACATGCACTAGCGCCTTTCTTCTTCTACTGTCTGAAAACAAGCACTAGCGCCTTTCTTCTTCTACTGTCTGAAAACAAGCACTAGCACCTTTCTTCTTCTACTGTCTGGAAACAAGCACCGTCTAGCACCTTTCTTCTTCTACTGTCTGAAAACAAGCACTAGCACCTTTCTTCTTCTACTGTCTGAAAACAAGCTCTAGCGCCTTTCTTCTTCTACTGTCTGAAAACAAGCACTAGCACCTTTCTTCTTCTACTGTCTGAAAACAAGCACTAGCGCCTTTCTTCTTCTACTGTCTGAAAACAAGCACTAGCGCCTTTCTTCTTCTACTGTCTGAAAACAAGCTCTAGCACCTTTCTTCTTCTACTGTCTGAAAACAAGCTCTAGCGCCTTTCTTCTTCTACTGTCTGAAAACAAGCACCGTCTAGCACCTTTCTTCTTCTACTGTCTGAAAACAAGCACTAGCGCCTTTCTTCTTCTACTGTCTGAAAACAAGCACTAGCACCTTTCTTCTTCTACTGTCTGAAAACAAGCACTAGCGCCTTTCTTCTTCTACTGTCTGAAAACAAGCACTAGCACCTTTCTTCTTCTACTGTCTGAAAACAAGCTCTAGCGCCTTTCTTCTTCTACTGTCTGAAAACAAGCACCGTCTAGCACCTTTCTTCTTCTACTGTCTGAAAACAAGCACTAGCGCCTTTCTTCTTCTACTGTCTGAAAACAAGCACTAGCGCCTTTCTTCTTCTACTGTCTGAAAACAAGCACTAGTACCTTTCTTCTTCTACTGTCTGAAAACAAGCACTAGCACCTTTCTTCTTCTATTGTCTGAAAACAGGCACTAGCACCTTTCTTCTTCTACTGTCTGAAAACAAGCACTAGCGCCTTTCTTCTTCTACTGTCTGAAAACAAGCTCTAGCACCTTTCTTCTTCTACTGTCTGAAAACAAGCACTAGCACCTTTCTTCTTCTACTGTCTGAAAACAAGCACTAGTACCTTTCTTCTTCTACTGTCTGAAAACAAGCACTAGCACCTTTCTTCTTCTACTGTCTGAAAACAAGCACTAGTACCTTTCTTCTTCTACTGTCTGAAAACAAGCACTAGCACCTTTCTTCTTCTACTGTCTGAAAACAAGCACTAGCACCTTTCTTCTTCTACTGTCTGAAAACAAGCACCGTCTAGCACCTTTCTTCTTCTACTGTCTGAAAACAAGCACTAGCGCCTTTCTTCTTCTACTGTCTGAAAACAAGCACTAGCACCTTTCTTCTTCTACTGTCTGAAAACAAGCACTAGCACCTTTCTTCTTCTACTGTCTGAAAACAAGCACTAGCACCTTTCTTCTTCTACTGTCTGAAAACAAGCACTAGCGCCTTTCTTCTTCTACTGTCTGAAAAGAAGCACTAGCACCTTTCTTCTTCTACTGTCTGGAAACAAGCACTAGCACCTTTCTTCTTCTACTGTCTGAAAACAAGCACTAGCGCCTTTCTTCTTCTACTGTCTGGAAACAAGCACTAGCGCCTTTCTTCTTCTACTGTCTGAAAACAAGCACTAGCACCTTTCTTCTTCTACTGTCTGAAAACAAGCACTAGCACCTTTCTTCTTCTACTGTCTGAAAACATGCACTAGCACCTTTCTTCTTCTACTGTCTGAAAACAAGTACCGTCTAGCGCCTTTCTTCTTCTACTGTCTGAAAACAAGCACTAGCGCCTTTCTTCTTCTATTGTCTGAAAACAGGCACTAGCACCTTTCTTCTTCTACTGTCTGAAAACAAGCACTAGCGCCTTTCTTCTTCTACTGTCTGAAAACAAGCACTAGCACCTTTCTTCTTCTACTGTCTGAAAACAAGCACTAGCACCTTTCTTCTTCTACTGTCTGAAAACAAGCACTAGCACCTTTCTTCTTCTACTGTCTGAAAACAAGCACTAGCGCCTTTCTTCTTCTACTGTCTGGAAACAAGCACTAGCACCTTTCTTCTTCTACTGTCTGAAAACAAGCACTAGCACCTTTCTTCTTCTACTGTCTGAAAACAAGCACTAGCACCTTTCTTCTTCTACTGTCTGAAAACAGGCACTAGCACCTTTCTTCTTCTACTGTCTGAAAACAAGTACCGTCTAGCGCCTTTCTTCTTCTACTGTCTGAAAACAAGCACTAGCGCCTTTCTTCTTCTATTGTCTGAAAACAGGCACTAGCACCTTTCTTCTTCTACTGTCTGAAAACAAGCACTAGCACCTTTCTTCTTCTACTGTCTGAAAACAAGCACTAGTACCTTTCTTCTTCTACTGTCTGAAAACAAGCACTAGCACCTTTCTTCTTCTACTGTCTGAAAACAAGCACTAGCACCTTTCTTCTTCTACTGTCTGAAAACAAGTACCGTCTAGCGCCTTTCTTCTTCTACTGTCTGAAAACAAGCACTAGCACCTTTCTTCTTCTACTGTCTGAAAACAAGCACTAGCACCTTTCTTCTTCTACTGTCTGAAAACAAGCACTAGCGCCTTTCTTCTTCTACTGTCTGAAAACAAGCACTAGCACCTTTCTTCTTCTACTGTCTGAAAACAAGTACCGTCTAGCGCCTTTCTTCTTCTACTGTCTGAAAACAAGCACTAGCGCCTTTCTTCTTCTACTGTCTGAAAACAAGCACTAGCACCTTTCTTCTTCTACTGTCTGGAAACAAGCACTAGCGCCTTTCTTCTTCTACTGTCTGAAAACAAGCACTAGCACCTTTCTTCTTCTACTGTCTGAAAACAAGCACTAGCACCTTTCTTCTTCTACTGTCTGAAAACAAGCACTAGCACCTTTCTTCTTCTACTGGGCACTCTTAGCATTTTACTCCAAGGAACCATTCAGCCATTTACTCTCCGACACTGGAGGCTGCATGTCTCTGGAAGCTGAGCACTACCAGCTGAGTGGGGACCATCGGGGACATTAGTGTTAACTGGTAACTATTGTATACCTGGTACTTCTCCCCACATGGTAGATCCTTGACGCTGCCCTTGATGGGTCGGCACGGCACGGTCTCCACGATGTTGGCGATGACGGACACAGCGATGAAGAAGCCGGTGACGTAGTAGAAGACCAGGGCCATGGTGGAGGTGTGGGGGTTCTCGAAGGCCCTCCAGAGGCGCTCTCTCTGGGTGCTGTCCGGGGGCAGCGGGGCGTCGGCTCCCTCCGTGGCCTCCGTGTCCTCGGCCAGACGCTCCTGGTTCTCCTTCTTACGGTCCCGGTATTCCTTCAGGCACACAGGAAAGAAAGTATTGTTTTGATTGTGGTATATTTTTGTGTATATTTAGGGCGACAGTGGCTATAGTTGATTGAGCATTGGCCTTTGAGTCTTGATGTCTGCTGTTGTTGTGTCCTTGGGCAACACACTTAACCTCTGGGAACAGCAGGTGCCACAGTGGGGCGGCTGTAAAGTGCCAAACTGTGGTTGTGTCCTTAGGCAAGACACTTCTCCCACATTAGAATGAGTCTGGTGTGTGTGTGAATGGTTGGTCTCTGGTCTCTCTCTGGTCTCTCTCTGGTCTCTCTCTGGTCTCTCTTTGGTCTCTCTTTTTTCTCTCTCTTTGGTTTCTCTCTCTGGTCTCTCCCTGGTCTCTCTCTGGTCTCTCTCTTTGGCTCTATCTGGTCTCTCTCTGTTCTCTCCCTGGTCTCTCTCTGGTCTCTCTCTGGTCTCTCTCTCTGGTCTCTCCCTGGTCTCTCTCTGGTCTCTCTCTTTGGCTCTATCTGGTCTCTCTCTGGTCTCTCTCTGGTCTCTCTCTGGTCTCTCTCTGGTCTCTCTCTGGTCTCTCTCTGGTCTCTCTCTGGTCTCTCTCTGGTCTCTCTTTGGTCTCTCTTTTTTCTCTCTCTTTGGTTTCTCTCTCTGGTCTCTCCCTGGTCTCTCTCTGGTCTCTCTCTTTGGCTCTATCTGGTCTCTCTCTGTTCTCTCCCTGGTCTCTCTCTGGTCTCTCTCTGGTCTCTCTCTCTGGTCTCTCTCTGATCTCTCTCTGGTCTCTCTCTCTGGTCTCTCTCTGGTCTCTCGCTGATCTCTCTCTGGTCTCTCTCTCTGGTCTCTCTCTGATCTCTCTCTGGTCTCTCTCTGGTCTCTCTCTCTGGTCTCTCTCTCTGGTCTTTCTCTCTGGTCCCTCTCTCTGGTCTCTCTCTCTGGTCTCTCTCTGGTCTCTCTCTGGTCTCTCTCTTTGGCTCTATCTGGTCTCTCTCTGTTCTCTCTCTGGTCTCTCTCTCTGGTCTCTCTCTGATCTCTCTCTGGTCTCTCTCTCTGGTCTCTCTCTGATCTCTCTCTGGTCTCTCTCTGGTCTTTCTCTCTGGTCCCTCTCTCTGGTCTCTCTCTCTGGTCTCTCTCTGGTCTCTCTCTCTGGTCTCTCTCTGGTCTTTCTCTCTGGTCCTCTCTCTGGTCTCTCTCTCTGGTCTCTCTCTCTGGTCTCTCTCTGGTCTCTCTCTGGTCTCTCTCTGGTCTCTCTTTTTTCTCTCTCTTTGGTTTCTCTCTCTGGTCTCTCTCTTTGGCTCTATCTGGTCTCTCTCTGTTCTCTCTCTGGTCTCTCTCTCTGGTCTCTCTCTGATCTCTCTCTGGTCTCTCTCTCTGGTCTCTCTCTGATCTCTCTCTGGTCTCTCTCTGGTCTTTCTCTCTGGTCCCTCTCTCTGGTCTCTCTCTCTGGTCTCTCTCTGGTCTCTCTCTCTGGTCTCTCTCTGGTCTTTCTCTCTGGTCCTCTCTCTGGTCTCTCTCTCTGGTCTCTCTCTGGTCTCTCTCTGGTCTCTCTCTGGTCTCTCTCTGGTCTCTCTTTTTTCTCTCTCTTTGGTTTCTCTCTCTGGTCTCTCTCTTTGGCTCTATCTGGTCTCTCTCTGTTCTCTCTCTGGTCTCTCTCTCTGGTCTCTCTCTGATCTCTCTCTGGTCTCTCTCTCTGGTCTCTCTCTGATCTCTCTCTGGTCTCTCTCTGGTCTTTCTCTCTGGTCCCTCTCTCTGGTCTCTCTCTCTGGTCTCTCTCTGGTCTCTCTCTCTGGTCTCTCTCTGGTCTTTCTCTCTGGTCCTCTCTCTGGTCTCTCTCTCTGGTCTCTCTCTGGTCTCTCTCTGGTCTCTCTCTGGTCTCTCTCTGGTCTCACTTTTTTCTCTCTCTTTGGTTTCTCTCTCTGGTCTCTCTCTCTGGTCTCTCTCTGGTCTCTCTCTCTGGTCTCTCTCTGGTCTCTCTCTGGTCTCTCTCTGGCCTCTCTCTGGCCTCTCTCTGGCCTCTCTCTGGCCTCTCTCTGGTCTCTCTCTGGTCTCTCTCTCTGGTCTCTCTCTGGTCTCTCTCTGGTCTCTCTCTCTGGTCTCTCTCTGGTCTCTCTCTGGTCTCTCTCTCTGGTCTCTCTCTGGTCTCTCTCTGGTCTCTCTCTGGTCTCTCTCTGGTCTCTCTCTGGTCTCTCTCTGGTCTCTCTCTGATCCTTAGTCAAGACACTTCCCCCACAGTAGAATGAGTCTGGTGTGTGTGTGAATGGTTGGTGGTGGTGGGAGGGGCCGATGGCACAGACTGGTTGCCTCGCTTCTGTCAGTGTGCCCCAGGGCAGCTGTGGCTACAGTAGTTTATCACCACCGTGTTTGGAGAGAGAGAAGAATGATGTGAAGAGACTTTGAGGGTCCAAAAAAGTTCTATATGAAACTGATGGATAATTATTATTTATCATTATTATTATTATTATTATGATGATGTTTACCTCCATGCAGCAGTCTCCGATGATCTCTGGTACGATGCCGTAGAAAGCCAGCTCCTCATCGAAGGCCTGGATGCACTCGTGGCGTGGATAGTGAAGTTTTCCTGTTCGATAAAAGTTGAGAATGTGCCGGAACATCTCATTATCCCGGTCAAAAAAGTACTCCTGAGTTTCCTCGTTAAAGAAGAACTCCTTCTCGGATGAGCCCAAAAGAGTGTCAGGATACCGGTCCAGGGTGTTCTTCCACGTCTGAGAACAGAGATGTGGGTTAGATGCTAATTGGTTGGTACTAGCTAGCCCTCTCCAATGTTAATGGTGCTCATGAGTTTCAATGTTTCATTTTTATTCAGCGATGAGATCCTTTGTTTCAATGTCACAGCGCACAGACAGGACAGTAGTAAGACACAGGAAGCACAAAAAATATACTAAATAAGTAGTAGCTGTGTTTCTTAACTGTAAATGCTTCTATATATATATATATATATATATATATACAGTACAGAGCAAAAGTGTGGACACCCTCTCTCCTTCACTGAGTTCTTTTCATGACTATTGCTGTAGACCTGCACCAGGCTGTGTCAGGGCTGTTTGACCAATAAGGAGAGAGATGGTGCTGGGCCACATGAACAAATAAGTTCAGTTGTCAAAGCTTCTTCCAGCTGAGACTGTTGACCAAAGTTAAAGGCCATCTCCCAAATGACCTTGAGAAGGTTGTCCACGCCTCATATCCACACGGCTGGACTATTGTAACTCTTTATACTATGGCCTTACCAGTCCTCAGTCCACAGACTGCAGCTGGTACAGAATGCAGCTGGTACAGACTGCAGCTGGTACAGACTGCAGCTGGTACAGACTGCAGCTGGTACAGAATGCAGCTGGTACAGACTGCAGCTGGTACAGACTGCAGCTGGTACAGACTGCAGCTGGTACAGACTGCAGCTGGTACAGACTGCAGCTGGTACAAACTGCAGCTGGTACGGACTGCAGCTGGTACGGACTGCAGCTGGTACAGACTGCAGCTGGTACAGACTGCAGCTGGTACAGACTGCAGCTGGTACAGACTGCAGCTGGTACAGACTGCAGCTGGTACAAACTGCAGCTGGTACGGACTGCAGCTGGTACGGACTGCAGCTGGTACAGACTGCAGCTGGTACAGACTGCAGCTGGTACAGAATGCAGCTGGTACAGAATGCAGCTGGTACAGAATGCAGCTGGTACAGACTGCAGCTGGTACAGAATGCAGCTGGTACAGACTGCAGCTGGTACAGACTGCAGCTGGTACAGAATGCAGCTGGTACAGACTGCAGCTGGTACAGAATGCAGCTGGTACAGACTGCAGCTGGTACAGACTGCAGCTGGTACAGAATGCAGCTGGTACAGACTGCAGCTGGTACAGACTGCAGCTGGTACAGAATGCAGCTGGTACAGACTGCAGCTGGTACAGACTGCAGCTGGTACAGAATGCAGCTGGTACAGACTGCAGCTGGTACAGACTGCAGCTGGTACAGAGGCTGACTGGCACCAGACGACACGAGCACATCACTCCTGTGCTGTCGTCTCTACATTGGCTTCCTGTTGCTTTTAGAATTAAGTTTAAAATGTTATTGTTAGTATTTAAATCTCTGAGTGACCTGGCTCCGTCTTATCTGACTGACTTGCTTACTTTGCACACTCCGGGAAGAGCACTGAGGTCCTCTGACCAGCTTCTTCTGCACTGTCCCAGGTCTAGATTAAAGACCAGAGGAGACCGAGCCTTTGCTGTGGCAGGGCCCAAACTCTGGAACGCTCTCCCTGACTCCATCAGAGCTGCCTCCTCTGTAGAGAGCTAACCCTCTGTAGAGAGCTAACCCTCTGTGGAGAGCTAACCCTCTGTAGAGAGCTAACCTCTGTGGAGAGCTAACCCTCTGTAGTGAGCTAACCCTCTGTAGAGAGCTAACCCTCTGTGGAGAGCTAACCCTCTGTAGAGAGCTAACCTCTGTGGAGAGCTAACCCTCTGTAGAGAGCTAACCCTCTGTAGAGAGCTAACCCTCTGTGGAGAGCTAACCCTCTGTAGAGAGCTAACCCTCTGTGGAGAGCTAACCCTCTGTGGAAAGCTAACCCTCTGTGGAGAGCTAACCCTCTGTAGAGAGCTAACCCTCTGTGGAGGGTTTTAAATCGCAGCTAAAGACACATTTCTTTGCTTTGGCTTTTTTAACACAAGCAATGTTGAAACATTTATGATAGTGTCCTGCATTTTATTTTTATGCTGTATGTTATTTATGTGTTATATTTTTACAATGTCTGGTGAGCACTTTGTGACAGTCCTGTCTGTTTTTAAAATGTGCTATATAAATAAACTTGACCTTGACCTTGATGACCTCCACAGTCACCGGACCTGAACCCAGTCCAGATGGTTTTGGACCTGAACCCAGTCCAGATGGTTTTGGGACTGGACCCAGTCCAGATGGTTTTGGCACTGGACCCAGTCCAGATGGTTTTGGACCTGAACCCAGTCCAGATGGTTTTGGGGCTGGACCACAGAGTGAAGGGGCCAACAAGTGCTAAGCATCATGGAAACTCAGACCATTTCAGGTCCTGTTGAAGCTCATCCAGAGAATGCCAAGAGTGAAGCAGTATCAGAGCAAAAGGAGCTACTTTGAAGAGCCAGAAAATAACACATATTTTCACTTTATTCATACTTTTTTACTACGTACATAATTCACATGAGTTCATCATAGGTTTGATGCCTTCAGTGTCAATCTACAATTTTCATAATCATGAAAATAAATAGGACAGGACAATAAGTAGATAAAGGCTGAGCAATATTTACATCAGAATATCACTTTGAACACCATCACAAACATGATCACCTGGAATCGCACTCCACTGACGTTAACGTACAAGATCTCGTCAGACTTGGAGGAGTTGTCCACCGGAGGTTTGGGCATGGACTTCTTGGCCAGAGGCAGCCATCCCACCGCGGCCGCCCGGGCAAAGGGGAGCCACGTGGCCACTCCAGCCGCCATCGCTGCTGCTGCTCCGGGCACGGGACTGAACGCAGGCGGCAGGTCCAAGAGCAGGACGGGATTAGGAGCTGGGACTGGACATGTCTGAGAACAGTTCATACATTAGTCTTTATATTGGTGTTAACTCATTGACAGCCATTGACGTTTTTGTCTGAGACTGGTGATTTTTGTCATACTTCCCTCTGTTCGACTGGAGATTACAAAAGAACAAAATGAGCTAGAAACATCTGTATTTTTGCTGATGAAAGTAAACAGTCCAGTCTTTCAGAATCTGGTTTCATTATTCAACTGGTAAAGCACATGATATTCTGTGGGTCGTGAAAATCAGTGAAATTGTGAAAAACAGCAGCAGTGAGTTAATGATAGATGTCTGTGTTTAAAACACCATAGATATTAAAGGAGATGTGTCGTGTGAGCGTAATGCTGTGAAAATACTCAACGAATATGACTCTAGAGCGCCACCTAGGGGAGGCTTCTTACCTAAAGTCGCACAGTCAAATCTTACGAGCAAAATACTACATCACGCAGAGGGTGTATGTCCCACAAGTGACCACTAGGGGCGCAATGGATCCTATTAATGAGCTTTTCTGTGCGCAATTCTGGACTGATCGGGCTGGGAAGTGGCTGCGAGAGGGGCGAGGGCTTTCATTGCCGCTTGCAACTTCAATTTACTCAATTATTCAAAACCACAAAAATATCTTGGATGACAGTAGCTAAATGTGTAGGAAATATTTAATCCAAAAATCCCAACAGCAATTAATGAAGCTGAGTAACCAAAGAGGAAACAACTCTCCTTGTTTTTGAACATTCTTCTCATCAACGAAAAACTCAAAACTCTGCATGACTCCCTCTGCATGACACCCTCATGACACCCTCTGCATGACACCCTCTGTATGACACCCTCATGACACCCTCTGTATGACACCCTCTGCATGACACCCTCTGTATGACACCCTCTGCATGACACCCTCTGTATGACACCCTCTGTATGACACCCTCTCCATGACACCCTCTGCATGACACCCTCTGCATGACACCCTCATGACACCCTCTGCATGACACCCTCTGTATGACACCCTCATGACACCCTCTGTATGACACCCTCTGCATGACACCCTCTGTATGACACCCTCTGCATGACACCCTCTGTATGACACCCTCTGTATGACACCCTCTCCATGACACCCTCTGCATGACACCCTCTGCATGACTCCCTCTGTATGACACCCTCTGCATGACACCCTCTGTATGACACCCTCTGTATGACACCCTCTCCATGACACCCTCTGTGTGACACCCTCTGTATGACACCCTCTCCATGACACCCTCTGTGTGACACCCTCTGTATGACACCCTCTCCATGACACCCTCTGTATGACACCCTCTGCATGACTCCCTCTGCATGACACCCTCTGCATGACACCCTCTGTATGACACCCTCTGTATGACTCCCTCTGCATGACACCCTCTGTATGACACCCTCTGTATGACACCCTCTGAATGACACCCTCTGTATGACACCCTCTGTATGACACCCTCTCCATGACACCCTCTGCATGACACCCTCTGTATGACACCCTCATGACACCCTCTGTATGACACCCTCTGCATGACACCCTCTGTATGACACCCTCTGTATGACACCCTCTGTAGGACACCCTCTGCATGACACCCTCTGCATGACACCCTCTGTATGACACCCTCTGTATGACACCCTCATGAAACCCTCTGTATGACACCCTCTGTATGACACCCTCTGCATGACACCCTCTGTATGACACCCTCTGTATGACACCCTCTGCATGACACCCTCTGCATGACACCCTCTGTATGACACCCTCATGACACCCTCATGACACCCTCTGCATGACACCCTCTGTATGACACCCTCTGCATGACACGCTCTGTATGACACCCTCTGCATGACACCCTCTGTATGACACCCTCTGCATGACACCCTCTGCATGACACCCTCTGCATGACACCCTCTGTATGACACCCTCTCCATGACACCCTCTGTGTGACACCCTCTGCATGACTCCCTCTGTATGACACCCTCTGCATGACACCCTCTGTATGACACCCTCTGCATGACTCCCTCTGTATGACACCCTCTGCATGACACCCTCTGCATGACACCCTCTGTATGACACCCTCTCCATGACACCCTCTGTATGACACCCTCTGCATGACTCCCTCTGCATGACACCCTCTGCATGACACCCTCTGTATGACACCCTCTGTATGACTCCCTCTGCATGACACCCTCTGTATGACACCCTCTGTATGACACCCTCTGAATGACACCCTCTGTATGACACCCTCTGTATGACACCCTCTCCATGACACCCTCTGCATGACACCCTCTGTATGACACCCTCATGACACCCTCTGTATGACACCCTCTGCATGACACCCTCTGTATGACACCCTCGTTGCAGTTTACTTGGTTGAATCCCCTCCGACCAATCAGAGAGCGGGGGAGGCGGGTGTTGTAGGTCAGTGTCGGTGACGTCAAGAGTTTGTGCTGAATTTGCTGGTTGTAGTTTGTCGGAGAATGCGATAGTAAAATAATCTGTTCTGGTTCAATCCAAATATCAAGAAACTGAAGCTACAATAGAAAGATGTTGTGGCTCTACTCCCCACAGGCTCCGTCAGTGGCAAAGGAGATGGCTAAAGCTAGGCTAAATGCTAAATGCCTCACTCACTCAGGCTCATTACATACGTCACAGTAAACTCAGATCCAATGGTTTCAATCTGCAAAAGGAGTTAGCCCCTCCCACCTGTTAACAGAGCCAATGGAGACAATCCAGACCTTAGTATGAAATGAAAAGAGTACCATGGTGCGGTAAGACCAGGCTAGTCCCGTATGCTTCATGCTTGAAAGCTACTTATGGTTTTAAATCATTAGAAAATCAACACATTCAAACTAAAGTCTGACCTGGGACTCGTTGCGGATCTCGTCAGAGTCCGGTCTGGTCTCACTGGGGAAGTAGCGTCGGCACCGGAGGTTTCCCCTTCCACAGCAGTAGTACCAGTCCCCGTCCAACAGAACCGACTGGACCCAGAGAAGACCCACAAAGCTGGCCTCAAGAACCCGTCTGATCAGAAGTGGGACCACCCTGCCCCGGACCAGAACTGTCACGAAGATACAGAGATGGAAGTACGTTCAGACACAACAACATCGGTACAATCCTGGTTGGATCCGGCGCTGGACGGGTCGGGGGGATTTGTGGGTCACTCTGAAGTCTCCTTTCAATGTTGGATAACTGAGCCACTTTTTCACATAAATTAACATTTTTTACGATTAACAAAACCTGGAGTTTGGCCAGAAACACAGAGAGAGCGTCTGTCACCTCCAGTCCCTCTCCTTCAAACCTTCACATCAGACCAGAAAAATGGACCCAGGTTTAAAGGAGCTGTGTGTAAACATGTGGCCAAAAGTGGTACTGCAGCCTCCCCGACTGAGGGTGCCAGATATGCAGATGAATCCAGCGATGTTGGGGGTGATGTTGAGGGTGATGTTGGGGGTGGTGTTGAGGGTGATGTTGGGGGTGATGTTGAGGGTGGTGTTGGGGGTGATTTTTTGGGGTGATGTTGAGGGTGATGTTGGGGGTGATGTTGAGGTTGATGTTGAGGGGTGATGTTGGGGGTGATGTTGAGGCTGATGTTGAGGGTGATGTTGAGGGTGATGTTGGGGGTGATGTTGGGGTGATGTTGAGGCTGATGTTGGGGGTGATGTTGGGGGTGATGTTGAGGGTGAGGTTGGGGGTGACAGGTGATGTTGAGGGTCATGTTAAGGGTTATGTTGAGGGTGCTGTTGGAGGTGACAGGTGATGTTGAGGGTGAGGTTGGGGGTGCTGTTGAGCGTGATGTTGGGGGTGACATGTGATGTTGGGGGTGACATGTGATGTTGGGGGTGATGTTGAGGCTGATGTTGAGGGTGATTTTGGGGGTGATGTTGAGGGTGATGTTGGGGGTGCTGTTGCGCGTGATGTTGGGGGTGAAATGTGATGTTGAGGGTGATGTTGGGGGTGACATGTAATGTTGAGGGTGATGTTGGGGGTGATAGGTGATGTTGAGGGTGATGTTGGGGGTGACAGGTGATGTTGAGGGTGAGGTTGGGGGTGATGTTGAGCGTGATGTTGGGGGTGACATGTGATGTTGAGGGTGAGGTTGGGGGTGACAGGTGATGTTGAGGCTGATGTTGAGGGTGATTTTGGGGGTGATGTTGAGGGTGATGCTGAGGGTGATGTTGGGGGTGATGTTGTGGGTGGTGTTGGGGATGGTTTTTGGGGTGATGTTAAGGGTGATGTTGGGGGTGATGTTGAGGTTGATGTTGAGGGTGATGTTGGGGGTGATGTTGAGGGTGATGTTGGGGGTGATGTTGGGGTGATGTTGAGGCTGATGTTGAGGGTTATGTTGAGGCTGATGTTGAGGGTTATGTTGAGGGTGATGTTGGGGGTGATGTTGGGGGTGATGTTGAGGGTGAGGTTGGGGGTGACAGGTGATGTTGAGGGTGATGTTAAGGGTTATGTTGAGGGTTCTGTTGGAGGTGACAGGTGATGTTGAGGGTGAGGTTGGGGGTGATGTTGGGGGTGATGTTGAGGGTGGTGTTGGGGGTGATTTTTGGGGTGATGTTGAGGGTGATGTTGGGGGTGATGTTGAGGTTGATGTTGAGGGTGATGTTGGGGGTGATGTTGAGGCTGATGTTGAGGGTGATTTTGGGGGTGATGTTGAGGGTGATGTTGGGGGTGACATGTGATGTTGAGGGTGATGTTGGGGGTGACAGGTGATGTTGAGGGTGATGTTAAGGGTTATGTTGAGGGTGATGTTAAGGGTTATGTTGAGGGTGATGTTGGGGGCGACAGGTGATGTTGAGGGTGAGGTTGGGGGTGATGTTGGGGGTGCTGTTGAGCGTGATGTTGGGGGTGACATGTGATGTTGAGGGTGAGGTTGGGGGTGACAGGTGATGTTGAGGCTGATGTTGAGGGTGGTGTTAAGGGTGATTTTGGGGGTGATGTTGAGGGTGATGCTGAGGGTGATGTTGAGGGTGAGGTTGGGGGTGATGTTGGGGGTGATGTTGGAGGTAGATGTTGAGGGCGATGTTAAGGGTTATGTTGAGGGTGATGTTGGAGGTGACAGGTGATGTTGAGGGTGAGGTTGGGGGTGATGTTGAGGGTGATGTTGGGGGTGCTGTTGAGCGTGATGTTGGGGGTGACGGGCGATGCTGGGGGACGAATAATTTTGGGAGTGAAAATGTTAAAATGTCTTCGCAACCAGCAAAACAAGGGACAATATATATGTATATACGTAGATAGATAGATACAGTATATAGATAGATACATGATGTGTGTATGTAATATAAATAAACATTTATCATTCAAATAAATATATATGAAATAAAAACTAACATTGATGTGATTCGTGTTAGCGCTGTGATCAAAACCAGAGACAGACCTTTTGACAGACTTACCTCTGGTTCCTCCACACACAAACTTCAGGCCACGGCCAAAGACCAGGTCCACCCAGAGCTGCAGCACAGTCAGGATCAGAGCCGGAACCACGAGGTAGACCCGGCAGTCCTTGGTCTGGGACTCACACGAACAGCGCATGTCTTTGTCCAATCGGACGTGGTAATAGTACAGACAGAACAGAGTGACCAGACCGAACCAGCGACGGAACCATAGCTGGACCAGCCACGACACAGACCGCTGCAGGTACGACATCCTGGACTATGTGAGCCAACGACGTGGGACTATGTGAGCCAACGACGTGGGACTATGTGAGCCAATGGAAATAGGCCTGCACTGGAAAAAAATTCCTTGAAAATATATATTTTTAAAAATACGTTTAAAAAAAAAACTTCTTTAAATAATAAAAAAATATCTGAAAATAGGACTCTAGTTTAAAAACATACATTTTAAGTATTATTTACTTATTTCTTTCATTTTTTTATGTTTTCTTAAAATACAGTATCACAAACTTATTTTATCTAAAAGTCTGGAAATGAGAAAAAATACTTAAAACAATCTTAAAAACTCACTGCTCAGACTTTTTTCTCTGATAATATTATGAAGTATCTTAAAACTAGTAAAAGAATCTTATGACAAACTACATTCAAGCAACACAAACTTAAAAATAATCATCATTTAGTTATTCTTAGTAAATAAATCTTACCCAGACTCTACCTTCTTCAGTCTGAGCAGACGGAGAGAGAGATGGAAACAAAGAAGGAACAGGAAGAAAAGATAAAACCACAAAAGCTTCTGTCGTTTCATCATCAACAAAACTACAGTGAAGACAAAGACAAAAGATCCTGGAAAGATTTACAGTATTTACAAAAAATACATGATTATGCTTATTTTTAAGTTTTTGTTTCTTTAATGTAGTTTGTCATAAGATTATTTTACTAGTTTAAAAAGTCTGAGCAGTGAGTTTTTAAGTGTTTTAAGTTTTTTTTCTTATTTCCAGACTTTTCTTGTTTAGATAAAATAAGTTTGGGAAAACATCAAAAATGTTTAAGAAATAAGTAAATAATACTTAAAATGTATGTTTTAAAAGAATCAAGTCGTTTGAGGCTAGAATTATTTTCAGAAATCTTAAGTCATATTTTCTTGTTCCATTTACAGATAATTTTTATTATTTTAAGCAGCATTTTACTTTTTTTCATATATTTTTAAAGGTATTTTTTCCCAGGGCATGTGCCTTTTATCATGGGAAAACAACCACATAATATGTTTTAAATAATAGACTTAATAATAATAGCACTTTTCAGGACGCTCAAAGTCTCTTCACATCATTCTTCTCTCTCTCTCCAAACACGGTGGTGATAAACTACTACTGTAGCCACAGCTGCCCTGGGGCACACTGACAGAAGCGAGGCAACCAGTCTGTGCCATCAGCCCCTCCCACCACCACCAACCATTCACACACACACCACACTCATTCTAATGTGGGGGAAGTGTCTTGCCTAAGGACACAACCACAGTTTGGCACTTTACAGCCGCAGCCGCCCCACTGTGGCACCTACTGTTCCCAGAGGTCTCCCATCACAGCACTAACCAGGCCCTGTCCTGCTTAGTGAATCTATCATGTATCAATTTTTGCAGTGTATTTTAAAAGTTTTTGCAAATTATCATGTCTGATTCATCTGGGATTTACAAACATGTGTAACATGAGCAGAATTCCTAACTAAAAAAACTAGTACAAGACAGAGGCACAATGCATTCTGGGTCCTGTAGTTTTTATTGTGGAATGGAATATACACTCTGTGCTTTGACAGTGTCTCATTCATGTATTCATCAGTTCATGGGACTCCACTCGTTCGTCTGCAACACATCATTTATAAACTCTTTCTACAAATAAAACATATGATCACAACAGACAAACAGTGTTTAAAGCAGCAGTCTGTAAACATGTGGCCAAAAGTGGTACTGCAGCCTCTCCCACTCTCCCTGACTCAGGTTGCCAGATATGCAGATGAATCCAGCTGGGACCACATCAGGCATAATGATAACAGATTAGGGCCCTTTAACGATGACAGATTAGGGCCCTTTAATGATGATGGATTAGGGCCCTTTAATGATGACAGATTAGAGCCCTTTAATGATGACAGATTAGGGCCCTTTAATGATGACAGATTATGGCCCTTTAATGACGACAGATTAGGGCCCTTTAATGACGACATATTAGGGCCCTTTAATAACGACAGATTAGGGCCCTTTAATGACGACATATTAGGGCCCTTTAATAACGACAGATTAGGGCCCTTTAATGATGACAGATTAGAGCCCTTTAATGATGACAGGCTAGGGCCCTTTAATTATGACAGATTAGGGCCCTTTAATGACGACAGATTAGGGCCCTTTAATGATGACAGATTATGGCCCTTTAATGATGACAGGCTAGGGCCCTTTAATGATGACAGGCTAGGGCCCTTTAATGATGACAGATTAGGGCCTTTAATTATGACAGATTAGGGCCCTTTAATGATGATGTGACATGTACATTTTACATATTGCTGCTTTAAAACATTGACCATAAAAACATGAACTGATTTGGGATTATACAGAACAAGACTCGGATGAAAAAAAAAATCAACTCCCGACAATAATTTAGGAGTAGAAGCTAGGAAATAAAAATAATCTCCTTTTTGCGCTCCAGTTAGCTGCAAAAAGATGCTAGTTTTTATCATAATTTAACAAACGTATAAAATAATTTTAGATATTTTTTATAAGACAAAAACATACAAATAATTTAACAAGTTTAAGTTTCCAGCACAAAATAAACATAAAAAAAGAGAGTGGAGTCTTCAAATACCTACAACGGTATCATACATGCAGCTAGAAACCCACAAGACCAAAACCAGAACTAAGCCAGGTCTAAACCGGGTCTAGACCAGGACTATGCCAGGTCTGGGGTCTCATGTGTCCTCTTCTTGTGTGTGTGCAGGCGGATCAGGAGGAACTGAAGCCCATGCAAGAGCAGAACTCTGTGTGACAGGACCAGGACTGGACCGGGACTGGACCGGGACTGCACCAGGACTCAGACCAGTCTCACTGAATCAGCGTCAATGTTGAGAAAGAATGAGGTAATAAGTAATTTTCTTTAAATATGGTAAAGCCTTTTTTTATCACATCTTTGGGCCCAGACATTTTATGAATCTGCAAATAACTATAAATTTACCGTTTATTTTTGCTGTTTTTACCTTAATAATTTTAATAATTTCACGTTTATATTTTACGAATGTGCTTTACTCTAGCTTCTACTTCTCGGCTTTTCACTTGATTTCACCGAGAACCTATTTCATAATCAGTCACTTCCTGTTTCTTACAATGCAATCCCGGAATTTCTGATCTACATTGGTTGGAGAGACCGACAATACAGTGCAATGTTATGTTATTTTAATTTTAAGTGGTAAAAAAGAGATTTATAGATACTTTTATACATATTGTTCATATTCTATAGATATTTATGGTCTGAAATATTTAAGATTTTTGTGTTAGTGTCATAAAGTAATCCAGTAAAATGTCAACATAGTTAGGGACGCACTGGTACTGGTACTGGTACTGGTATTGGGTCGATACCATAGGATTGTTCTTGTACTCGTACCATAAGACCCGATCTGGTTAACCAATACCCACGGTTTTAATTCACATTAGCGTCACGACATCAGACAGCTATGCAGCACCTGTTGCCATGGCGATCTCCTAAAGTCTGCAGCGAGAAAGCGTTTGCTGCTAGCTTAGCGGCAAACTGATGTCAGGGTTAGTTTTTTTAAAGTAAAACCAGTGACAAGAGTAAAGCAGACTATATGTTGTGTAAAACTGTCACCAGGTGGATCCCAAACCGACACCAGTAACTTGAAAAACATCTGAACACCACCGGACGGAGTATAGCACCTTTGCTAACAGCGCAGCTAGCACCAGCGCTCTGTCTATGTAGCATTGGTCTGAGTGTTCAAACAATCGCTAAAATGTTTAAGTGTTAAAGCATTTTTTATTGTTGAAATGAGAAATAAAACATTTTAAACTTCAGTTGTATTAGGTTGATGAATTTCCAGAGATGTACTCGTATCGGTAAGTACTCAGATTAAAGTACTCTAAACAGTTTATAAAATACAGACAGCACATGCTTGTTTCTGATTGGTTCCCGCCTTAATTGGTCCAAGAGGGAATTGACGCAGCCAAAAATAAACGTAAAATAATCATGGATGGAACTAAAAATTGGAGTTCTGGTCTAGACCCTGGCCTGAGTCCTGGTCTGAGTCCTGGCCTGAGTCCTGGCCTGAGTCCTGGTCTGAGTCCTGGTCTGAGTCCTGGTCTGAGTCCTTGCTCCGGTCTATGGCAGTAGTGCTACTTCTACTGTCTCTATGAGGCTCATGCAGGACGTCCCGACTCAGCGGCTCCTATTTTCTTTATTTGGAGGATTCAATGGAAGATGCAGGTGATGTTTATGATACAAAATATGTTACAATATGTACGATTTATCCTCTGATAATGTCACACACGGAAGAAACGCTGGGGAGAGCGCGGTTTTAACACTTTAAAGTCCATATGAGAGGCTACACAGTTCAAGAACATACTGTATATATTTAAGATTAGACTAAAAATCTTTCCCACTATTTTTCTTTGAATTTGGATTATGCTTTAGAACTCTTTACTCTGTATATTTTTTAATAATTTATCACAGAACTCTTTAAAATCTTGGTATTTCGTTCCAAAGCTATCCCACCTCAAGCTAAACCCCTCCCTGACCTACAGACCGTTTACTGAACCAACCAGGGACTAGCTAGCGTCACGCACTGTTAGCTAAACGCAATTTCAACACATGCTAGCTGCTGGACTACATTCCCTTATATGGGCATTTCTCCTGTGGTGTTAGCTTTGCGCCATAATAAAGGCAGGTGCGTTGCTAAGACGGTTGCTATGTCGGAACAAAAACACTGAGTCCATACACAGCGCTAAAGCACAGATTGTAAAATGCTACAAGAGTGAGCGTGACTGAGCTTTTCAACGTAAATCAAGAGGAGCCAGAGAAAGGAACAAAACTTTGACCACGAGCACTTCCCTATTCGACTTCATTGAGCTAGCAAGTTAGCAACTGCTCTCCGTATACAACCTATGCTCTAACCATAATATTTACTTTATTTTTTTATATACATTCTTTTTAATAATTCAAATTCAGAGAAAGAACTGACAATATTTCTCTTCGGTTTGGGACGAAATACCAAGATTATAACAAGTCCCTTCTCATCGCAAGACTGAACCAAACACTTAAAAAACAACTGTAAAAAAACTGTCACATGGAATTTAAAGTTTTAAAGATACTCTGTGTAATTTTCACAGTTGCTCCAGATTAAAAAAACATGTTAAACCAAAACAAATGTGACCTTTTGAAGAATATTTACCTCCACAATGTTTTTGAATCTGACTTATAAATGTCCGTGAGGCTGGAGGACTGTCTGTGTTAATCCGCCATCTTGGAATACAGAGGCTGATAAGGGACAAAAAGGAGTTTGGGCGGGAGTTTGGGACTATTGTCAAAGACCACACATTGTCCTGTGAAGCCACCGTAGTACCGTAAGTGACAATATATGATCTCAACACTAGATGGGAGTAAAAACTAGACTGTGTACCTTTAAATGTTATTAATTTAGCGCATTTTTTTGTTTTTTTTTCCCCCAGCGTTTCCACCCTGAATATTGCAGAAATGTGTCCACGCACCACACAGTTCACATTAAGACAGATTATTATTATTCATTTTATATTATTTGATATTTCTCATATACTTTACCGTGTTTTTGTTAATGCGGTTTTCCAGCTTGAGTTGTAAAGTTGCATATTTTTGAAAAGGCTTTTGAGAGAATCCAGGCTCAGCAGAATATTCACGGTGACGAGATTCATGCGTCTTTCTCTACGGTCGAGTTTAGCTTTTCTTCACTGATGCAAGTTCTCAACAGGAAATATGTCCACTTTTCCGTCAAAGTAAAATCCAAAATGTACAGTGTCCCTTCTGTGTTCAGAAGAGTTTGCAGCAAAAGGCAAAAAAAATAATCGAACGAGCATTTCTTGGCTGCCATTTTTTTGGCTGCCATTTTTTTGGTCCAGATATGATAACCCCAATATCCTTCCATTTCGACACCATCCAAGGCCCAAGAAGAAAAATGTTCAAAGTATTTTAACCTACTGTGGCATTTCAGGGTCCTTCCTTACAATACTTCCCCAAAACACGGTATTTGGAAAGTCGAAAGGCAGTTGCGATCCGGAAAACCGTTTCTATGGCAGCCATTTTGAATCCTTTCACAGTTCCCCAAAATGCTTTTCCAACTCAGTCCAAAGTTCATGAATATTACTTCACTTTTTGCATTCATAATCCAGTCAGTGTTTCGTTTTGTCAATTCAATCCTTCTTTTATCTTTCTTTCCGAGTTTGTGCAAGATTTAGACATTGTGCATAAGTGTCAGAACAACTGGCCACGGCTTAAAGAGGTCCAAGCTTATTATACGTCATTATTTTCATATTTGATACCCTGATTTAATGCCACACAAAAAAGATGGAGGTTTCAAAGGGACAGCACTGCTAATCGGTTTATGGCTTGGGAAAATACTAACCTGGTCTTACCACTCCATGGTACTCATTTCATTTGGTACTAAGGTCTGGATTTGCTCTAGCCTGGTCTTATCCATCCGTACTCTCAGGTCAGTCATCATCTCCTGCATGTAGCGTCTGGGTCTGGTCCCTGTGTTTGTGATTACAATCGTTGAATTTCGACCGACCAATCAGAGAGCGCGGGAGGCGGGTGTTGTAGTTAGTTGTGGGTGACGTCAAGAGTTTGCGTCGAACGGGAAGGTCGTAGTTTGGCAAAGAATGCGATAGTAAAATATTACGGTCTGGTTCTATCAAGAAACTGAAGCCAGAGAGAGAGGAATGTTTAGCAAATGTCATTGAAGCAAAGATGTTGTGGCTCTACTCCCCACGGGCTCCGTTAGCGGCAAAGGAGATGGCTAAAGCTAGGCTACATGCTAACTACTCACTTGGGCTCATTACATACGTCACAGTAAACTCAGATCCAATCGTTTCAATCTGCAAAAGGAGTTAGCCCCTCCCACCTGTTAACGGAGTCAATGGAGCAAATCCAGACCTTAGTACAAATGAAATTTGTACTATGGTGCGGTAAGACCAGGCTAGAATTTGCTCTATTGACTCCGTTAATAGGTGGGAGGGGCTAACTCCTTTTGCAGATTGAAACGATTGGATCTGAGTTTACTGTGACGTATGTAATGAGCCCAAGTGAGTAGTTAGCATGTAGCCTAGCTTTAGCATGTAGCCTAGCTTTAGCCATCTCCTTTGCCGCTAACGGAGCCCGTGGGGAGTAGCGCCACAACATCTTTGCTTCAATAACATTTACTAAACATTCCTCTTGCTCCGGCTTCAGTTTCTTGATATTTGGATTGAACCAGAACAGATTATTTTATGGTATATGGTAAGACCAGACGTACATGTAGGAAATGATCATGGACCAGAGTTTACACATGGTAAGACCAGACGTACATGTAGGAAATGATCATGGACCAGAGTTTACACATGGTAAGACCAGATTAGGAAAATACAGGCACTGGCTCCAGTCGGCGGAACACACCACTGATCATCGTCGCACTTTTAGAAAAACTCCTGTGCAGTTTGCGTTTGTGGAAGCCATTTTCTTTTCAAAGTCCCCCCAAACCTCTAAAATCGTTTTCAGAGCCATATCATGCTTTTGTGGTGCAAGGAAGACCCTAATCCTAACTTTCCTTATCGTGATAATTTTAAACCATTTCTCAATTTAGCCCAAAACTTTAGTCTGAAGCAAAATGACAACTGTATGAAAATAAATTCTCATCTGGACTCAAACTATAACTCTATTAAATACTGTATATCATCTAAACATAAATAAATAATTTAATTTTAAACTACCCGAAGAAAAGCCTCTCTGGTAAATTCATGGTAGATCCTCCGTCACTCTGTTTTTGGCTTCTTTGTAATTATTATTTTTTTTATTATTTATTAGCGTGTCAAAGTAATTAATCTCTCACTATTTCACCCATTTCTGTCTTTGCTGCTGAATATTGGCAATCCAACTCATGTGCCACACTATTTTTCCTGAGGCCTCCACGCAGACCTCTGTGTTTTCCCGCTTCTTTTCAGTTTTCCCGCTTCTTTTCAGTTTTCCCGCTTCTTTTCAGTTTTTCCCGCTTCCTGCCTGTGTTTTGTGCGTCTAAAGGCCAGTTTTGGGGGTGCATTATAAAGAGGAGATCTTGAAGGTGTCGTTGATGCATGCGGTGGCTCGTGTGTTTCGGAGAATCCCGATAATGGGAGCGGGAGAAGGGGGCAGGCTGTCGTCGGGGGAGTTAGCCGGAGGAGTGGGGATGCTAATGATGGCCGCCGTGAAGTCCGGCTCTCCACAGTTCAACTTGAGCTCCGTGGGCTGAGCGTTCAGACTGGAGCGACTGAGACAGAGACAGAGAGAGAGAGAGAGAGAGAGAGACAGAGACAGAGAGAGAGAGAGAGAGTTAAGTCACACAAAAACAAATACATAGTTCAGCAATAGAATAATAATAATAAGAATAATTGAGGAAGAAGGTGAGGAAGAAGAAGAAGAAGGAGAAGGTGAAGGAGAAGAAGTAGGCGAAGAAGAAGGAGGCGGCAAAGAAGGCGAAGAAGAAAGAGATGAAGAATTTGATGAAGAAGGAGAAGAATAGGGAGAAGGTGAAGAAGAAGGCAAAGAAGGCGAAGAAGAAGAAGGTGATGGCGAAGGAGAAGAAGAAGGTGAAGAAAAAGGAGAAAGAGAAGAAGAAGGTGAAGAAAAAGGAGAAGAAGATGAAGAAAAAGAAGGCAAAGAAGATGATGAAGGAGAAGGCAAAAAATAAGGAGGAGAAGAAGAAGGTGAAGAAGGAGATGAAAAAGGTGATGAAGAAGAAGAAAGCTGAGGAGAAGAAGAAGGAGGTGAAGAAGAACTTGCGGTGATCCCATCATGTCACATACAGGTCAATACCTTCTTAACTAAAAAAGATAATATACTGACTTCAAACTATACATATTTCCTAGAACAACGTATTTTTGTTTACTTTTTTTATTTTATTATCATTATTATTCTATTTAAGGTTAAGTGTATGAATTAATTATGTCACATGTTAAGGTAGTATGTTGATAATGTATTGATTAACTTTAGCTGATCATTTGGTTCATTCTGTTGTTTTTAATGTTAGTTCTAACCTCCCAGATTTTAGCCACTTTTTCTTATTTTGAAAAGGGATTTAACACCTGCAGGAATATCTTTGTTTTAACTTGACTATGTCCATAAATTATAATATTTTAGATTGTACATATAGTGCATTAGTAAAGTCACGGTAAATCACTTTATTTGTTAAACATACTTATTATAGGATCTGTGTGTGTTTTACATGTGGTTCAAGTACAAGAGAACATGTAACGTCGGCTGTTTAAGTTTTCATTGGATAATTCTCTTTCCTGGTACACCCCCACAGATCCGCACACACCGGTTTACTTGAATGTTTCCTAACCAAAGTAGAATACACGTCTGTACTCTTTTTCCCACAGCTCATTACTGATAATTTTAGAAAATGCATCAGTACTGCCCCCTGCTGGCTGACTCCATCTTACGTATGTGTTGTGATGGGTACTGTACAGGCTGACTCCATCTTACGTCTGTGTTGTGATGGGTACTAGCTGACTCCATCTTAAGTCTGTGTTGTGATGGGTACTGTACAGGCTGACTCCATCTTACGTCTGTGTTGTGATGGGTACTGTACAGGCTGACTCCATCTTACGTCTGTGTTGTGATGGGTACTAGCTGACTCCATCTTAAGTCTGTGTTGTGATGGGTACTGTACAGGCTGACTCCATCTTACGTCTGTGTTGTGATGGGTACTGTACAGGCTGACTCCATCTTACGTCTGTGTTGTGATGGGTACTGTACAGGCTGACTCCATCTTACGTCTGTGTTGTGATGGGTACTGTACAGGCTGACTCCATCTTACGTCTGTGTTGTGATGGGTACTGTACAGGCTGACTCCATCTTACGTCTGTGTTGTGATGGGTACTGTACTGGCTGACTCCATCTTACGTCTGTGTTGTGATGGGTACTGTACTGGCTGACTCCATCTTACGTCTGTGTTGTGATGGGTACTGTACAGGCTGACTCCATCTTACGTCTGTGTTGTGATGGGTACTGTACAGGCTGACTCCATCTTACGTCTGTGTTGTGATGGGTACTGTACAGGCTGACTCCATCTTACGTCTGTGTTGTGATGGGTACTAGCTGACTCCATCTTACGTCTGTGTTGTGATGGGTACTGTACTGGCTGACTCCATCTTACGTCTGTGTTGTGATGGGTACCGTACAGGCTGACTCCATCTTACGTCTGTGTTGTGATGGGTACCGTACAGGCTGACTCCATCTTACGTCTGTGTTGTGATGGGTACCGTACAGGCTGACTCCATTCTTACGTCTGTGTTGTGATGGGTACTGTACAGGCTGACTCCATCTTACGTCTGTGTTGTGATGGGTACTGTACAGGCTGACTCCATCTTACGTCTGTGTTGTGATGGGTACTGTACAGGCTGACTCCATCTTACGTCTGTGTTGTGATGGGTACTGTACACGGCTACAGGCTGACTCCATCTTACGTCTGTGTTGTGATGGGTACTGTACAGGCTGACTCCATCTTACGTCTGTGTTGTGATGGGTACCGTACAGGCTGACTCCATCTTACGTCTGTGTTGTGATGGGTACGTACGGCTGACTCCATCTTACGTCTGTGTTGTGATGGGTACCGTACAGGCTGACTCCATCTTACGTCTGTGTTGTGATGGTACTGTACAGGCTGACTCCATCTTACGTCTGTGTTGTGATGGGTACTGTACAGGCTGACTCCATCTTACGTCTGTGTTGTGATGGGTACTGTACAGGCTGACTCCATCTTACGTCTGTGTTGTGATGGGTACTGTACGTGACTGTGTACTGACTCCATCTTACGTCTGTGTTGTGATGGGTACTGTACTGCTGACTCCATCTTACGTCTGTGTTGTGATGGGTACTGTACAGGCTGACTCCATCTTACGTCTGTGTTGTGATGGTACTGTACGGCTGACTCATCTTACGTGTTGTGATGGGTACTGATCCATCAGTCTGACTACCGTGACTCTCTTACGTCTGTGTTGTGATGGGTACTGTACAGGCTGACTCCATCTTACGTCTGTGTTGTGATGGGTACAGCTGACTCCATCTTACGTCTGTGTTGTGATGGGTACTGTACAGGCTGACTCCATCTTACGTCTGTGTTGTGATGGGTACTGTACAGGCTGACTCCATCTTACGTCTGTGTTGTGATGGGTACTGTACGCTGATCTACATGGACTTAGGCTGACTCCATCTTACGTCTGTGTTGTGATGGGTACTGTACAGGCTGACTCCATCTTACGTCTGTGTTGTGATGGGTACCGTACAGGCTGACTCCATCTTACGTCTGTGTTGTGATGGGTACCGTACTGGCTGACTCCATCTTACGTCTGTGTTGTGATGGGTACTGTACAGGCTGACTCCATCTTACGTCTGTGTTGTGATGGGTACTGTACTGGCTGACTCCATCTTACGTCTGTGTTGTGATGGTGGTGGTCTTTGAGTGCAGAGTGTCCAGCTCCTGGATGCTGCCTCGGCTCACAGACACCGTTGAGTTGGCCAGTCTCATGGCTGCTCTTCTTCGAGCCCTCCGCGGACAGCAGCAAGAGGAGTTGTTGTGCGCCCCCTGCTGGCTGGACAGAGAAGTGCTGCGGCTCGTCCTGAAGGCGGACTCCGTCACACACAGCTCACTGTACGTTATCTCATCTGTGAACTCGTGATTCTGTGGAAAAGAGCAAAGGATGTAAACATACTGCTGCTAATGTACACATGCTAACATACTGCTGCTAATGTACAGATGCTAACATACTGCTGCTAATGTACAGATGCTAACATACTGCTGCTAATGTACAGATGCTAACATACTGCTGCTAATGTACAGATGCTAACATACTGCTGCTAATGTACACATGCTAACATACTGCTGCTAATGTACAGATGCTAACATACTGCTGCTAATGTACACATGCTAACATACTGCTGCTAATGTACAGATGCTAACATACTGCTGCTAATGTACAGATGCTAACATACTGCTGCTAATGTACACATGCTAACATACTGCTGCTAATGTACAGATGCTAACATACTGCTGCTAACATGTACAGATGCTAACATACTGCTGCTAATGTACAGATGCTAACATACTGCTGCTAATGTACACATGCTAACATACTGCTGCTAATGTACAGATGCTAATAACATACTGCTGCTAACATGTACAGATGCTAACATACTGCTGCTAATGTACAGATGCTAACATACTGCTGCTAACATGTACAGATGCTAACATACTGCTGCTAATGTACAGATGCTAACATACTGCTGCTAACATGTACAGATGCTAACATACTGCTGCTAATGTACACATGCTAACATACTGCTGCTAACATGTACAGATGCTAACATGTACAGATGCTAACATACTGCTGCTAACATGTACAGATGCTAACATACTGCTGCTAATGTACAGATGCTAACATACTGCTGCTAACATGTACAGATGCTAACATACTGCTGCTAATGTACAGATGCTAACATACTGCTGCTAACATGTACAGATGCTAACATACTGCTGCTGCTAATGCAGATGCTAACATACTGCTGCTAACATGTACAGATGCTAACATACTGCTGCTAACATGCACAGATGCTAACATACTGCTGCTAACATGCACAGATGCTAACATACTGCTGCTAACATGTACAGATGCTAACATACTGCTGCTAACATGTACAGATGCTAACATACTGCTGCTAACATGTACAGATGCTAACATACTGCTGCTAACATGTACAGATGCTAACATACTGCTGCTAACATGTACAGATGCTAACATACTGCTGCTAACATGTGCAGATGCTAACATACTGCTGCTAACATGTACAGATGCTAACATACTGCTGCTAACATGTACAGATGCTAACATACTGCTGCTAACATGCACAGATGCTAACATACTGCTGCTAACATGTACAGATGCTAACATGTATAGATGCTAACATGTACAGATGCTAACATGTACAGATGCTAACATACTGCTGCTAACATGTACAGATGCTAACATACTGCTGCTAACATGTACAGATGCTAACATACTGCTGCTAATGTACATGCTACAGATGCTAACATGTACAGATGCTAACATACTGCTGCTAACATGTACAGATGCTAACATACTGCTGCTAACATGTACAGATGCTAACATGTACAGATGCTAACATGTACATGCTAACATACTGCTGCTAACATGTACAGATGCTAACATGTACAGATGCTAACATACTGCTGCTAACATGTACAGATGCTAACATACTGCTGCTAACATGTACAGATGCTAACATACTGCTGCTAACATGTACAGATGCTAACATACTGCTGCTAATGTACAGATGCTAACATACTGCTGCTAACATGTACAGATGCTAACATACTGCTGCTAACATGTACAGATGCTAACATACTGCTGCTAACATGTACAGATGCTAACATGTACAGATGCTAACATACTGCTGCTAACATGTACAGATGCTAACATACTGCTGCTAACATGTACAGATGCTAACATGTACAGATGCTAACATACTGCTGCTAACATGTACAGATGCTAACATGTACAGATGCTAACATGTACAGATGCTAACATGTACAGATGCTAACATACTGCTGCTAACATGTACAGATGCTAACATGTACAGATGCTAACATGTACAGATGCTAACATGTACAGATGCTAACATACTGCTGCTAACATGTACAGATGCTAACATACTGCTGCTAACATGTACAGATGCTAACATACTGCTGCTAACATGTACAGATGCTAACATGTACAGATGCTAACATGACTGCTGCTAACATGTACAGATGCTAACATGTACAGATGCTAACATACTGCTGCTAACATGTACAGATGCTAACATGTACAGATGCTAACATGTACAGATGCTAACATACTGCTGCTAACATGTACAGATGCTAACATACTGCTGCTAACATGTACAGATGCTAACATACTGCTGCTAACATGTACAGATGCTAACATGTACAGATGCTAACATACTGCTGCTAACATGTACAGATGCTAACATACTGCTGCTAACATGTACAGATGCTAACATACTGCTGCTAACATGTACATATGCTAACATACTGCTGCTAACATGTACAGATGCTAACATACTGCTGCTAACATGTACAGATGCTAACATACTGCTGCTAACATGTACAGATGCTAACATACTGCTGCTAACATGTACAGATGCTAACATGTAACAGAGATGCTAACATACTGCTGCTAATGTACAGATGCTAACATACTGCTGCTAACATGTACAGATGCTAACATACTGCTGCTAACATGTACAGATGCTAACATGTACAGATGCTAACATGTACAGATGCTAACATACTGCTGCTAACATGTACAGATGCTAACATGTACAGATGCTAACATGTACAGATGCTAACATACTGCTGCTAACATGTACAGATGCTAACATACTGCTGCTAACATGTACAGATGCTAACATACTGCTGCTAACATGTACAGATGCTAACATACTGCTGCTAACATGTACAGATGCTAACATACTGCTGCTAACATGTACAGATGCTAACATGTACAGATGCTAACATGTACAGATGCTAACATACTGCTGCTAATGTACAGATGCTAACATACTGCTGCTAATGTACAGATGCTAACATACTGCTGCTAACATGTACAGATGCTAACATACTGCTGCTAATGTACACATGCTAACATACTGCTGCTAATGTACAGATGCTAACATACTGCTGCTAACATGTACAGATGCTAACATACTGCTGCTAATGTACAGATGCTAACATACTGCTGCTAATGTACAGATGCTAACATACTGCTGCTAACATGTACAGATGCTAACATACTGCTGCTAACATGTACAGATGCTAACATACTGCTGCTAACATGCACAGATGCTAACATACTGCTGCTAACATGTACAGATGCTAACATACTGCTGCTAACATGTACAGATGCTAACATACTGCTGCTAACATGTACAGATGCTAACATACTGCTGCTAACATGTACAGATGCTAACATACTGCTGCTAACATGTACAGATGCTAACATACTGCTGCTAACATGTACAGATGCTAACATACTGCTGCTAACATGTACAGATGCTAACATACTGCTGCTAACATGTACAGATGCTAACATACTGCTGCTAACATGTACAGATGCTAACATACTGCTGCTAACATGTACAGATGCTAACATACTGCTGCTAACATGCACAGATGCTAACATACTGCTGCTAACATGTACAGATGCTAACATGTATAGATGCTAACATGTACAGATGCTAACATGTACAGATGCTAACATACTGCTGCTAACATGTACAGATGCTAACATGTACAGATGCTAACATACTGCTGCTAACATGTACAGATGCTAACATGTACAGATGCTAACATGTACAGATGCTAACATGTACAGATGCTAACATACTGCTGCTAACATGTACAGATGCTAACATACTGCTGCTAACATGTACAGATGCTAACATACTGCTGCTAACATGTACAGATGCTAACATGTACAGATGCTAACATGTACAGATGCTAACATACTGCTGCTAACATGTACAGATGCTAACATGTACAGATGCTAACATACTGCTGCTAACATGTACAGATGCTAACATACTGCTGCTAACATGTACAGATGCTAACATACTGCTGCTAACATGTACAGATGCTAACATACTGCTGCTAATGTACAGATGCTAACATACTGCTGCTAACATGTACAGATGCTAACATACTGCTGCTAACATGTACAGATGCTAACATACTGCTGCTAACATGTACAGATGCTAACATGTACAGATGCTAACATACTGCTGCTAACATGTACAGATGCTAACATACTGCTGCTAACATGTACAGATGCTAACATGTACAGATGCTAACATACTGCTGCTAACATGTACAGATGCTAACATGTACAGATGCTAACATACTGCTGCTAACATGTACAGATGCTAACATGTACAGATGCTAACATGTACAGATGCTAACATACTGCTGCTAACATGTACAGATGCTAACATACTGCTGCTAACATGTACAGATGCTAACATACTGCTGCTAACATGTACAGATGCTAACATGTACAGATGCTAACATACTGCTGCTAACATGTACAGATGCTAACATACTGCTGCTAACATGTACAGATGCTAACATACTGCTGCTAACATGTACAGATGCTAACATACTGCTGCTAACATGTACAGATGCTAACATGTACAGATGCTAACATACTGCTGCTAATGTACAGATGCTAACATACTGCTGCTAACATGTACAGATGCTAACATACTGCTGCTAACATGTACAGATGCTAACATGTACAGATGCTAACATGTACAGATGCTAACATACTGCTGCTAACATGTACAGATGCTAACATGTACAGATGCTAACATGTACAGATGCTAACATACTGCTGCTAACATGTACAGATGCTAACATACTGCTGCTAACATGTACAGATGCTAACATACTGCTGCTAACATGTACAGATGCTAACATACTGCTGCTAACATGTACAGATGCTAACATACTGCTGCTAACATGTACAGATGCTAACATGTACAGATGCTAACATGTACAGATGCTAACATACTGCTGCTAATGTACAGATGCTAACATACTGCTGCTAATGTACAGATGCTAACATACTGCTGCTAATGTACACATGCTAACATACTGCTGCTAATGTACAGATGCTAACATACTGCTGCTAATGTACAGATGCTAACATACTGCTGCTAACATGTACAGATGCTAACATACTGCTGCTAATGTACAGATGCTAACATACTGCTGCTAACATGTACAGATGCTAACATACTGCTGCTAATGTACAGATGCTAACATACTGCTGCTAACATGTACAGATGCTAACATACTGCTGCTAATGTACAGATGCTAACATACTGCTGCTAACATGTACAGATGCTAACATACTGCTGCTAACATGCACAGATGCTAACATACTGCTGCTAACATGCACAGATGCTAACATACTGCTGCTAACATGTACAGATGCTAACATACTGCTGCTAACATGTACAGATGCTAACATACTGCTGCTAACATGTACAGATGCTAACATACTGCTGCTAACATGTACAGATGCTAACATACTGCTGCTAACATGTACAGATGCTAACATACTGCTGCTAACATGTACAGATGCTAACATACTGCTGCTAACATGTACAGATGCTAACATACTGCTGCTAACATGTACAGATGCTAACATACTGCTGCTAATGTACAGATGCTAACATACTGCTGCTAACATGTACAGATGCTAACATACTGCTGCTAACATGTACAGATGCTAACATACTGCTGCTAATGTACAGATGCTAACATACTGATGCTAACATGTACAGATGCTAACATACTGCTGCTAACATGTACAGATGCTAACATGTACAGATGCTAACATACTGCTGCTAACATGTACAGATGTAAACATACTGCTGCTAATGTACAGATGCTAACATGTACAGATGCTAACATGTACAGATGCTAACATACTGCTGCTAATGTACAGATGCTAACATGTACAGATGCTAACATACTGCTGCTAACATGTACAGATGCTAACATACTGCTGCTAACATGTACAGATGCTAACATACTGCTGCTAACATGTACAGATGCTAACATACTGCTGCTAACATGTACAGATGCTAACATACTGCTGCTAACATGTACAGATGCTAACATGTACAGATGCTAACATACTGCTGCTAACATGCACAGATGCTAACATACTGCTGCTAACATGTACAGATGCTAACATGTACAGATGCTAACATACTGCTGCTAACATGTACAGATGTAAACATACTGCTGCTAATGTACAGATGCTAACATGTACAGATGCTAACATGTACAGATGCTAACATACTGCTGCTAATGTACAGATGCTAACATGTACAGATGCTAACATACTGCTGCTAACATGTACAGATGCTAACATACTGCTGCTAACATGTACAGATGCTAACATACTGCTGCTAACATGTACAGATGCTAACATACTGCTGCTAACATGTACAGGTGTAAACATTCATCCATTTTTGTTATACATTTTAATGCAAATTAGATCAAATCTCACTTATGAGCCTAAAACAGTCTGTGTGGCGCCCTCTCCACATTTTCAATGGTACTACATTTGAATTTGGTCCTGGCCTCTCATTGGCTCTGGAGTGTAGTGTGACATCACTCTGAGCCTGTGGTATAAAACCATCCAAGTCTCACACGCCCCTGCAGTGAATTGGAGTATTCTGGCGACATCTAGTGGTTTAAAATGTAATTACATCAGTTGAGAGCCACTACGTTCAGGTCTAGCAACAATTATCTTAGTTTTCAAACGAGGGAATGAGACTTTCTGGTGTAAACTATTGCTTTAAACCAGAAATCTGTGATTGACAAGCCAGCTGTCAATCACAGCCCAGGCCACGCCCACTCTAATACTCTAGATCAGGGGTGTCAAACTCATTTCGGTCGAGGGCTGAATAAAAAAGGCGGCCGAAAGAATAAGTGGGTTTCATTTTTTATAGTTCTTTATACAGTGCCCCCTTGAACCTTTCAACATTTTGCCACATTTCAGGCTTCAAACATAAAGATATAAAAATCCAATTTTTTTGTCAAGAATCAACAAGTGGGACACAATCGTGAAGTGGAATGAAATTTATTGGATAATTTAAACTTTTTTAACAAATAAAAAACTGAAAAGTGGGGCGTGCAATATTATTCGGCCCCTTGCGCTAATACTTTGTAGCACCACCTTTTGCTGCAATTACAGCTGCAAGTCGCTTGGGGTATGTCTCTATCAGTTTTGCACATCGAGAGACTGGAATTCTTGCCCATTCTTCCTTGCAAAACAGCTGGAGCTCAGTGAGGTTGGATGGAGAGCGTTTGTGAACAGCAGTCTTCAGCTCTTTCCACAGATTCTCGATTGGATTCAGGTCTGGACTTTGACTTGGCCATTCTAACACCTGGATACGTCTATTTGTGAACCATTCCATTGTAGATTTGGCTTTATGTTTTGGATCATTGTCCTGTTGGAAGATAAATCTCCGTCCCAGTCTCAGGTCTTTTGCAGACTCCAACAGGTTTTCTTCCAGAATGGTCCTGTATTTGGCTCCATCCATCTTCCAATCAATTTTAGCCATCTTCCCTGTCCCTGCTGAAGAAAAGCAGGCCCAAAGCATGATGCTGCCACCACCATGTTTGACAGTGGGGATGGTGTGTTCAGGGTGATGAGCTGTGTTGCTTTTACGCCAAACATATCGTTTTGCATTGTGGCCAAAAAGTTTGATTTTGGTTTCATCTGACCAGAGCACCTTCTTCCACATGTTTGGTGTGTCTCCCAGGTGGCTTGTGGCAAACTTTAAACAAGACTTTTTATGGATATCTTTGAGAAATGGCTTTCTTCTTGCCACTCTTCCATAAAGGCCAGATTTGTGCAGTGCACGACTGATTGTTGTCCTATGGACAGACTCTCCCACCTCAGCTGTAGTTATCTGCAGTTCATCCAGAGCGATCATGGGCCTCTTGGCTGCATCTCTGATCAGTCTTCTTCTTGTTTGAGATGAAAGTTTGGAGGGACGGCCGGGTTTTGGTAAATTTGCAGTGGTCTGATACTCCTTCCATTTCAATATAATTGCTTGCACAGTGCTCCTTGAGATGTTTAAAGCTTGGGAAATCTTTTTGTATCCAAATCCGGCTTTAAACTTCTCCACAACAGTATCTCGGACCTGCCTGGTGTGTTCCTTTGTCTTCATGGTTCTCTCTGCGCTTTAAACAGAACCCTGAGACTATCAAAGAGCAGGTGCATTTATACGGAGACTTAATTACACACAGGTGCATTCTATTTATCATCATCAGTCATTTAGGACAACATTGGATCATTCAAAGATCCTCACTGAACTTCTGGACTGAGTTTGCTGCACTGAAAGTAAAGGGGCCAAATAATATTGCACGCCCCACTTTTCAGTTTTTTATTTGTTAAAAAAGTTTAAATTATCCAATAAATTTCGTTCCACTTCACGATTGTGTCCCACTTGTTGTTGATTCATGACAAAAAATAATTTTTTTATATCTTCATGTTTGAAGCCTGAAATGTGGCGAAATGTTGAGGGGGTTCAAATACTTTCGCAAGGCACTGTATTTTGAAGGTATCTACATAAATGACTTCACATTTGTTAGATTTGACATTCTTTTCTGATTATAATTAGTTCAGTTCCTGTGGACTGAACCAAAACTGGACCAAATATTGAAGGTAGGAAGATTTTCTACTTCCGGGTGGATTATCGAGACTGTTGCTCCTCCCAGTTGTCAATCATTCTGGTGATTCGTGCTTGTCAAATAAGACCAGAGTTTTGTTCAAAAAGTGGAGAGGGCGGTTTTTTCCTAAAAAAATTGGAAAATCCTCCTTCATATCTCTAAGAATAAATGTAATTGAAGACATTATAATACTCATTTCTAATTACATGTTGGCTTAATATTTCTTATGGAATTACATTTTATGGTTGTTTTGTTAGTAATGGATAACATGCCATTGTTGCCTATTACCATCAATGCTGCTATTTAATATAATCATTAAAATCATCTCAGCGGTTACTGGAAATGGCCTTGACTTTGACACCTGTGCTCTAAGATGTTTATGTGGGCGGAGTCAGGCTGGACACTGGGATTTAGTTTTCCTTTAAGATAATGCCCCAACAAGAGATAGAGGAGAATTAATACTAATCCAGTAAAAAAAACAAGATTTGCATGTTTGTTTTGTCGAGTTAGTAAAGTGATTGTTGTACTTACAGTAGTTTTTTCGAGACAGTGCAGCAGGTGGTGGTGCTGATGCTCAAAGGCAGATCTGTTCTTCACACACACGGCCGTGCTGTCGTGCTCCTACACACACACAAACAGCAACTTACAATCATTTAGACATTGGTGTTGACGAGACTTGCACTAAGCAAGAAAATACTGACTTATTTTGTTGATGAATAATATATTTAGTTTGTCCCGACAGAAAAGAAAAACAACAATACATGAATTTGAAAACTAGTACTAGAACTAAACTAAATGTGGCCCAAAGTGGTACTGCAGCCTCTCCCACTCTCCCTGGCTCAGGTTGCCAGATATGCAGACGAATCCAGCTGGGACCACATCAGGCATAATGATGACAGATTAGGGCCCTTTAACGATGAAAGATTAGGGCCCTTTCATGATGACAGATTAGGGCCCTTTGATGATGGCAGATTAGGGCCCTTTGATGATGGCAGATTAGGGCCCTAGATTACAACAAATCTATAACCAACACCTTTTTCACAAAGATAGAAATCCTGGTTTTATTCCTTCTTTTGTCGTTAAAGCTGCACTAACTGACTTTATTTTTGTATTCATTACTAAAATGCTATCCATGTCCGTGTAGTGCATTGGGATATACGTCCTTTTGAAGAAAAAGTAGCGCAGATTTGTGCTGGCGTGACATTATATTTTAGATCGAGTTTTGATGAAACAAGGAAGAGAATGTGTTTCGGGTCGCAGATTGTGACCAATCACAGCGAACCACTGACCCCCACTTTCGTGAGAAATCTACAGGTCCGTTAGCACAGACGGCTGAGTTAGCACAACAAGCCGAGGAGCTAACCTGAAGCTTCCTCGTCTTCGTCACCGGGTACTGCTTACACAGCGAGACAGCCATCCAAAAGAAAGTCCCGTTCCTCCGCGCTTCCCGGTTCTATCGTTCTATGGTCACACCATCCACGTGCAAATCCATGTCCATGTATTATCCATATTGGGAGACACTAGCTCCGTCCCAACAGTGGGTGTGTGTGGGGGGCGATAGCTTCGTGGGTGCGGGGAGGGGAGCAGAAAGAGAGAGGCCAGCGAGTCCACGGCTTCAAAATCCCAAAGTCAGTTAGTGCAGCTTTAATGATTTGAGAATCATAACGAGACCTTTTTTAGTTCTGCGCCACATGGTACTTTACCAGTGAGATTAGCTCCACGCGGTGAGTTCTGGCGCCCGGATCACAGACTTTCTGATTGGTGAAACGGTGGAGGGCGGGACATCGAAATGAAAACAATAACAAGATTTAGAGGCTGGAAAAGTAATTTAGAAATTCAAATATCTCTGAACGACTGTTATCAGTTAAAGAAGTATTGGAAAAGAGCAGATTATTATTGACAGATTAGGGCCCTTTAATGATGACAGATAAGGGCCCTTTAATGACGACAGATTAGGGCCCTTTAATGATGACAGATTAGGGCCCTTTAATGATGACAGATTAGGGCCCTTTAATGATGACAGATTAGGGCCCTTTAATGATGACAGATTAGGGCCCTTTAATGATGACAGATTAGGGCCCTTTAATGACGACAGATTAGGGCCCTTTAATGACGACAGATTAGGGCCCTTTAATTACGACAGATTAGGGCTCTTTAATGATGACAGATTAGGGCCCTTTAATGATGACAGAGTACATCCCACAAACATGAGAAAGGTGCAGTGCTGCCTCTCCCTCCCTCGCTCCCTAAGCCACTTACTCCTGCCCTTGTTCCCTTCCACATCCTCTGTAATGAGCATAGTGAAGCTATATTAAAGTCCTAAGTGATTTCAGTCCGATCTTGCATTACTCCTCTCTCCTCCTGTTTCTCCAGGCTCCTCTATGGATCACATATTGAAGGTAGTCTAAACTAAAGTTCTAAGTGCTATGATGTTAGTCCTGGGTCAGATCCAGGAGCTGAGTCAGCCTGAGAGATCGGACAATCCATAACAGAATTGCTTATAACAGAATATGCAATTATTGTATGGGTCCAACATACTGTACAGTGAATACCAGAAATTACAGGACAGCAGAAATACTTTGACTTAAAAGGAAGGAGCACGGAGAAACAGATTTTGCACACACCGGCTTCGAAGTCTATACAGGACATTTATTATTATTATTATTAGTTTAAATCCTTTTTTAGGTGTTTTTACGCATGTCTTTCTGGTATAGACCTTTTACTGTAGTGTCCAAAATACTGTATTGAATTGAAATTGAAACATGTACTTGATTCAGCCACATGGGGGCGGTGTAGAGACAATATACTCATCTTCAAGCACTTTCCCAGTTATTCTTATAGGTTTATAGGAGGATTTTCTACTTCCTGGTTGATCCTTAAGACTATTGATCCTCCCAACTGTCAATCATTCTGGTGATTCGTGCTCGTCCAATAAGAGCAGAGAGTTTTGTTCAAAAAGTGGAGAGGGCGGTTCTTTCCTAAAATGTGGGAAAATCCTCTTTTAAACCTTTAAAGGACAGTATGTAATATTTTCTGAATGTGTACGTGTCCCTAGAAAACAGGCCAATGTACAAATCATAAACTTTTTCTTAAGTAAAAATACAACGAGCAAAATATGGCTCTCATTTGGGTTGCCAG
>OZ035827.1:2766039-2818539 GCA_964034765.1 Knipowitschia caucasica | reverse complement strand
GTGATTCTTGGTCCAAAAGTGGTTCTTGGTCCATAAGTGATTCTTGGTCCAAAAGTGGTTCTTGGTCCATAAGTGGTTCTTGGTCCAAAAGTGGTTCTTGGTCCAAAAGTGGTTCTTGGTCCAAAAGTGGTTCTTGGTCCAAAAGTGGTTCTTGGTCCATAAGTGGTTCTTGGTCCAAAAGTGGCTCTTGGTCCAAAAGTAGCTCTTGGTCCAAAAGCTGCTCTTGGTCCAAAAGTGGCTCTTGGTCCAAAAGTAGCTCTTGGTCCAAAAGCTGCTCTTGGTCCAAAAGTGGCTCTTGGTCCAAAAGTAGCTCTTGGTCCAAAAGTAGCTCTTGCTCCTAAAGTGGTACTTGGTCCAAAAGTAAATGGAGCTAGTGCAGCTAACACAAATATTTCTGCCCCGTGGCCATTTTGAAAAAGCCAAAGAAGATGGCTAAAGCTAGGCTAAATGCTAAAGCTAGGCTACATGCTAAAGCTAGGCTAAATGCCTCACTCACTCGGGCTCATTACATACGTCACATGGAGCAAATGAAATGAGTACCATGGTGCGGTAAGACCAGGGTAGGTCTATAGTACACAGTCTCTGCTCAGGACGTACCTGCTGGGCTCTCATCTTGTCCGCTCTCTGGTTCTGGTGGTAGATTCGGCTGAAGTTGGACACGATGACAGGTACGGGCAGAGCGATGACCAGAACTCCACTCAAGGAACAGATGGAGCCAAAGATCTTCCCCGCGATGGTGTTAGGAACCATGTCTCCATACCTGCACCACAGACATATAATGATAATGATAATAATAATAATAATAATAATAATAATACATTGGTTTTATACAGTGCTTTTCAAGAACTCACAGATGCTTCACGGTTCAGGACACACACATTCAGACACAAAACTAAATATCTAAAAGCAGGAGGAAGAGTACAATGCTGAAGCTAAGAGTTGTATGTTTATTTATGTTGAACTGATAAAACGGTATAATTCTTATTTTCCTTCAACAACAAAAAATAGAGAGAAAGAGAAACAGAGTGGGTGAAGAAATGTTTTTTCATCTTAGACTGAGCACATGATGTTTGTCTAAAAATAACATTTAAGCAATTTATTCAAGAGAAGTTAAAATGTACTGTATTATCCAGACTCCAAACACGGTGGTGATAAACTACTGTAGCCACAGCTGCCCTGGGGCACACTGACAGAAGCGAGGCAACCAGTCTGTGCCATCAGCCCCTCCCACCACCACCAACCATTCACACACACACCAGACTCATTCTACTGTGGGGGAAGTGTCTTGCCAAAGGACACAACCACAGTTTAAGACTTTACAGCCGCAGCCGCCCCACTGTGGCACCTGTGGTCTCCCATCACAGTACTAACCAAGCCCGTTCCTGCTTAGCTTCAGAGGTCTGACAGGATCTGGAGAGCAGATATGCAGGTATGAGGACAAAATGGCTGAGGGTGGCTGAGTGGTTAGCATTCTCCCTTTCAGTCAGAAGGTCCTAGGTTCGAATCCCAATCGGAGCAAGGCTTTTCTGAGTGGAGTTTGTATGTTCGTCCCACGTCTGCGTAGGTTTCCTCCAGGTGCTCCGGTTTCCCCTTCCATGCTTTGTATTTTTGGTCTGTGAATTGTGCCATATAATTAAAGATGACACTCTGTATATTTCCTGCACTGAGTTCTGATCTTTCTGATCCACGACCGTGTTTCAGCCACAGACTATTTATGTGTGAAAGGTACAGGTTATTCACTCACATCAAAGTGGGACCCGTTCAGACCCACTTTGACCCACTTTGGTCCCGTTCAGACCCACTTTGGTCCCGTTCAGACCCGCTTTGGTCCTGTTCAGACCCACTTTGACCCACTTTGGTCCCGTTCAGACCCACTTTGGTCCCCTTCAGACCCACTTTGACCCACTTTGGTCCCGTTCAGACCCACTTTGACCCACTTTGGTCCCGTTCAGACCCACTTTGATGTTCTACTTCTTCTGCTACTGTATTAATACTAAAACTGTACATTACTGCTAAAGCAGCCTTTGGGTTCTAACAACTCAAAAACATCTTTTATGGACTTTTCTAAAACTATCAATTCTCTCTCTGTAATAAACACATCCACTTGTTTTATTTAGCACATTTTAATAAAACAAATTTAAATTTACAGGTTTTCCAGCTTTTTATGTTTAAAAATTAATAATATATAGTTCTTCAGAAAAGGATAATGTAAAGTAGGCAGGTCATTATCGGGTTAAGTACCGACAGTGCTGCGGGGGCCTATTCATTATCTGCTCATGATACGGCTTTGTACCAACACAACACTCTGAGGCTGAGTTTACACGGAGACAATGTGGCAGTAAAACGGTATAGTTGGATGTCGGTTGCTACCGTTCATACGAAGACTGTGTTCCAGGTGAAAACGTAAGTGTTCAGATCCAGCCTGCAGAGTGGGACAGCTCAGATCCTCTGCACAGCGGGGGCTCTTTCACACCCGCGAGAGGGAAAAGGTGTGAAATCCCCCTCTGCTCTGACCCCCACCTCCTGCTGCTCTGACCCCCACCTCCTGCTGCTCTGACCCCCACCTCCTGCTGCTCTGACCCCCACCTCCTGCTGCTCCCCGCACGTACATTTGGACATGTGCAGTAGCGGAGAACCAACATCAACAACAATGGCGGCGCGCACACTAACTAGCTTCGTGGGCTTCCAGCGCGGCACAGAGGATAATTCTACTCCTTCGTTCGTCCAAACGAGACCACGCGAAGCTCTACTGTAGGTTCAGTTTCCATTTTCACAGCTGTTGTTAAAATGCAGAATGATGTTGGTGAGTTCTGAGGGTCTGTCACAGGAAGTGAATATACTGCAGAGAGGGAGGCTGGGCACGGGGCTGGGGGTCGTGTGAGTGTTGTAAAGTTTCTCTGCCCCCTACTGGCCGGGCGCTAGAACTACATCGTTTTTCAACCTCATGTGAACGCAGAGAAATTTGCATTAGGAGCCAGGTTGTTTCTGTTAATAGCCTGGAAACGTCTGCGCAGCGTCTCAGTATAAACAGGGCCTTACTGTAGCATTAGCTTACATCTGGAAAACGTCTTTACAGGATGGTCCAAAAGTGGCTCTTGGCCCAAAGCTCCGTTCCACATGTGTGTCAATGCTGAGGGAGTGTTCTGGACCAGTCTAGTTTAGTCGCTGTGGTGTTTAGAAGTCACTCATTTAAATGAATGGATGCGGTTTTTCACAATTTCATATAGTGGCACAATAGTTAGACTGGCGGAGATAGGCGTGACTGCGTACGCTAATATTTACAGTCTATGCTCCTGACCACTGCAGAGGACAGGACCCAGACCTGGACCCGACTTCAGACATGAACCCGGCCGCCCACGTTAGTCATAAATCACACCAAGAAGCATGTTTTAAAAATCTTTTGCCGTGTCAAGAGTTCAAGTTCACGATTCACTATCCATGAAATGTATTGATCCTTAAATATGAAATAAATCAATTCTCAACCCACTTTTCCGTGTGTTGCTGCCACTCAGCGCTGCGCAGTATTGATACTACATACTGTACATACGACTAATATGTCTGATGAAGGCCACGGGTCACATTATTACACAAACATAATGGAAAGTCACACACAGTCTCTTCTTAGTAAATACAATCGGTTTACTCTTCGCTGACGTGAGCCTTTACATGAATCTGAATGGGTTCTATTCTATCTGGCCTATATTTCCATGAGCACACCGCCAGGGCCAGAGGCTGCAGAGACGGGTGACGTTGAACCCTCATTAGAGAGAGAGAGAGCTTTGAGTTTGAGCCTCTAGGGCCTCCATACATCCATATGACCTTTGGCTCCTGTTTACACTCTGGCGGCCATTTTTAAACACACAATAAAGTAGGAGAAATAACAAAGATTATGTAATGGGTAATGGAGGAGTGAGGTAAGTAGAGAAGACTGAAAATAGGCAAAAGACTGCTGATCTAAATCCTTCTGTACAGATATTATTATTATTATGGTTTATTTTTCTCTGTGTCTGCTTTGCCTTGTTTTGTCCGTCTGTGTCTGTTTTGTATTTGTTTTGTAAATTCTTTTGTCTGTTTCCTTGGGACTAGGGCTAGCGCATTTACACTGACGCTTAAGGCATCAATGTGGATTAATGTTTACTGTTCCAACTTAATAAATACATAAATGAAAAGAAATGAGATAAGGAGTTGGACCCACAACCTGGAAACAAGATGCAGACTCTCATATAAACAGGGCAACAATAACTTTCTTTCAAATTCAAACTGAAACTCTTCCACAGAACAAAGATTCGACTCGAAAGTCCATCCGTAGAACTTATGATTTGATACTTGTTGGCCTTTGACCTGGGACTCGACTCGGGACTTGCCTGTCTTGACTCTGGACTTGCCTGTCTTGACTCTGGACTTGTCTGTCTTGACTCTGGACTTGCCTGTCTTGACTCTGGACTTGCCTGTCTTGACTCTGGACTTGCCTGTCTTGACTCTGGACTTGCCTGTCTTGACTCTGGACTTGCCTGTCTTGACTCTGGACTTGTCTGTCTTGACTCTGGACTTGTCTGTCTTGACTCTGGACTTGCCTGTCTTGACTCTGGACTTGTCTGTTTTGACTCTGGACTTGCCTGTCTTGACTCTGGACTTGCCTGTCTTGACTCTGGACTTGCCTGTCTTGACTCTGGACTTGCCTGTCTTGACTCTGGACTTGCCTGTTTTGACTCTGGACTTGTCTGTCTTGACTCTGGACTTGTCTGTCTTGACTCTGGACTTGCCTGTCTTGACTCTGGACTTGCCTGTCTTGACTCTGGACTTGCCTGTCTTGACTCTGGACTTGCCTGTCTTGACTCTGGACTTGTCTGTTTTGACTCTGGACTTGCCTGTCTTGACTCTGGACTTGCCTGTCTTGACTCTGGACTTGCCTGTCTTGACTCTGGACTTGTCTGTCTTGACTCTGGACTTGCCTGTCTTGACTCTGGACTTGCCTGTCTTGACTCTGGACTTGCCTGTCTTGACTCTGGACTTGTCTGTCTTGACTCTGGACTTGTCTGTCTTGACTCTGGACTTGCCTGTCTTGACTCTGGACTTGCCTGTCTTGACTCTGGACTTGCCTGTCTTGACTCTGGACTTGTCTGTTTTGACTCTGGACTTGCCTGTCTTGACTCTGGACTTGTCTGTTTTGACTCTGGACTTGTCTGTCTTGACTCTGGACTTGTCTGTCTTGACTCTGGACTTGCCTGTTTTGACTCTGGACTTGTCTGTCTTGACTCTGGACTTGTCTGTCTTGACTCTGGACTTGTCTGTTTTGACTCTGGACTTGCCTGTCTTGACTCTGGACTTGTCTGTTTTGACTCTGGACTTGCCTGTCTTGACTCTGGACTTGTCTGTTTTGACTCTGGACTTGTCTGTCTTGACTCTGGACTTGTCTGTCTTGACTCTGGACTTGCCTGTCTTGACTCTGGACTTGTCTGTCTTGACTCTGGACTTGTCTGTCTTGACTCTGGACTTGCCTGTCTTGACTCTGGACTTGCCTGTTTTGACTCTGGACTTGCCTGTCTTGACTCTGGACTTGTCTGTCTTGACTCTGGACTTGTCTGTCTTGACTCTGGACTTGCCTGTTTTGACTCTGGACTTGCCTGTTTTGACTCTGGACTTGCCTGTTTTGACTCTGGACTTGCCTGTCTTGACTCTGGACTTGTCTGTCTTGACTCTGGACTTGCCTGTTTTGACTCTGGACTTGCCTGTCTTGACTCTGGACTTGCCTGTCTTGACTCTGGACTTGCCTGTTTTGACTCTGGACTTGCCTGTCTTGACTCTGGACTTGTCTGTCTTGAGTCTTCAGTATGTCCATGTACGCTTTGGACTTTGGTAAATCTATAAACCACTTTTGGACCAAGAGCCACTTTTGGACCAAGAGCCACTTTTGGACCAAGAGGCACTTTTGGACCAAGAGGCACTTTTGGACCGAGAGCCACTTTTGGACCAAGAGCCACTTTTTGACCAAGAGCCACTTTTGGACCAAGAGCCACTTTTGGACCAAGAGCCACTTTTGGACCATCCTGTAAAGCCCTTTTCGAGAGGCAAGAAGACCCCATACAAAAGCATTCTCTTTCCGGGTACACCCCCACCGCCACCAAGGAGTGAGATTGCAGCATGTCCACACTGGTTCTTACACTAGAAAATGTATTATCTCTTAAACTTAACAAGGACCTAAATAACTAAATGTATTTTGACAGATTTCTCTCCAGGGAATGAGCCGCACACAGATCACAGAGACATTAGGACTTTGCAAATGGAGTAGTATTTCTGATTCTGTCCCATTTCAGAGCCCATTATTATCTCATCAGTTGTTCTGGAGCTGGACAGGAGAAGGACGGGACGAAGAGGAGAGACGGGACGAAGAGGAGGGCTGAAGCCGAGCCAAAAAACATCAGACAGGAAGTGGACGAGAGAAGAGTGAGTCGACAAAACCCAACATGAGATTTAAGACAGGACCAAAGAAGAACTACATAAGAACCAAGCAATCAGTATTATCTGTACCTGTGCTTCTATGGTAAACACAGGTACAGATAGACTGAGTCTGTGTCTATATGTACCTGTGTCTCTCTGTGTCTATATGTACCTGTGTCTCTGTGTCTATATGTACCTGTGTCTCTGTGTCTATATGTACCTGTGTCTATATGTACCTGTGTCTCTGTGTCTATATGTACCTGTGTCTCTCTGTCTATATGTACCTGTGTCTCTCTGTGTCTATAGAGAGACACAGGTACATATAGACAGAGAGAGACACAGGTACATATAGACACAGAGAGACACACAGGTGTCTCTCTGTGTCTATATGTACCTGTGTCTTTGTGTTTATATGTACCTATGTACCTGTGTCTCTCTATGTCCATATGTACTTGTGTCTCTGTGTACCTGTGTCTATATGTACCTATGTACCTGTGTCTATATGTACCTGTGTCTATATGTACCTATGTACCTGTGTCTATATGTACCTGTGTCTATTGTACCTGTGTCTCTCTGTGTCTATATGTACCTACAGTGGGGCAAAAAAGTATTTAGTCAGCCACCGATTTTGAAGTTCTCCCACTTAAAATAATGACAGAGGTCTGTAATTTTCATCATAGGTTCACTTCAACTGTGAGAGACAGAATGTGAAAAGAAAATCCAGGAATTCACATTGTAGGATTTTTAAAGAATTTATTTGTAAATGATGGTGGAAAATAAGTATTTGGTCAATAACAAAAATTCAACTCAATACTTTGTAATATAACCTTTGTTGGCAATAACAGGTCAAACGATTACTATAGGTCTTTACCAGGTTTGCACACACAGTAGCTGGTATTTTGGCCCATTCCTCCATGTTTCGGGGCTCTCGCCGAGCAACACGGACTTTCAACTCCCTCCACAGATTTTCTATGAGGTTGAGATCTGGAGACTGGAGACCACTCCAGGACTTTCAAATGCTTCTTACGGAGCCACTCCTTCGTTGCCCGGGCGGTGTGTTTGGGATCATTGTCATGCTGGAAGACCCAGCCACGTTTCATCTTCAAAGCTCTTACTGATGGAAGGAGGTTTTGGCTCAAAATCTCACGATACATGGCCCCATTCATTCTTTCCTTAACACGGATCAGTTGTCCTGTCCCCTTAGCAGAAAAACAGCCCCAAAGCAGGATGTTTCCACCCCCATGCTCCACAGTAGGTATGGTGTTCTTGGGATGCAACTCAGTCTTCTTCTTCCTCCAAACACGACGAGTTGAGTTTATACCAAACAGTTCTACTTTGGTTTCATCTGACCACATGACATTCTCCCAATCCTCTGCTGTATCATCCATGTGCTCTCTGGCAAACTTCAGACGGGCCTGGACATGCACTGGCTTCAGCAGGGGGACACGTCTGGCACTGCAGGATTTGATTCCCTGTCGTCGTAGTGTGTTACTGATGGTAACCTTTGTTACTTTGGTCCCAGCTCTCTGCAGGTCATTCACCAGGTCCCCCCGTGTGGTTCTGGGATTTTTGATCACCGTTCTCATGATCATTTTGACCCCACGGGATGAGATCTTGCGTGGAGCCCCAGATTGAGGGAGATTATCAGTGCACTTCTATGTCTTCCATTTTCTGATAATTGCTCCCACAGTTGATTTGTTCACATCAAGCTGCTTGCCTATTGTAGATTCACTTTTCCCAGTCTGGTGCAGGTCTACAATTCTTTTCCTGGTGTCCTTGGACAGGTCTTTGGTCTTGGCCATAGTGGAGTTTGGAGTATGACTGTTTGAAGCTGTGGACGGGTGTCTTTTATACAGATGAGTTCAAACAGGGCCATTAATACAGGTAACGAGTGGAGGACAGAAGAGCTTCTTAAAGAAGAAGTTACAGGTCTGTGAGAGCCAGAGATCTTCCTTGTTTGAAGTGACCAAATACTTATTTTCCACCATCATTTACAAATAAATTCTTTAAAAATTCTACAATGTGAATTCCTGGATTTTCTTTTCACATTCTGTCTCTCACAGTTGAAGTGAACCTATGATGAATATTACAGACCTCTGTCATTATTTTAAGTGGGAGAACTTGCACAATCGGTGGCTGACTAAATACTTTTTTGCCCCACTGTATGTACCTGTGTCTCTGTGTCTATATGTACCTGTGTCTCTCTGTGTCTATATGTACCTGTGTCTCTGTCTATATGTACCTGTGTCTCTGTCTATATGTACCTGTGTCTCTGTCTATATGTACCTGTGTCTCTGTCTATATGTACCTGTGTCTCTGTCTATATGTACCTGTGTCTCTCTGTGTCTATATGTACCTGTGTCTCTCTGTGTCTATATGTACCTGTGTCTCTGTGTCTATATGTACCTGTGTCTTTGTGTCTATATGTACCTGTGTCTCTGTGACTATATGTACCTGTGTCTACTGTCTATATGTACCTGTGTCTCTGTCTATATGTACCTGTGTCTCTCTGTGTCTATATGTACCTGTGTCTCTCTGTCTGTACCTGTGTCTCTGTGTCTATATGTACCTGTGTCTCTGTCTATATGTACCTGTGTCTCTCTGTGTCTATATGTACCTGTGTCTCTCTGTGTCTATATGTACCTGTGTCTCTCTGTGTCTATCTGTACCTGTGTCTCTCTGTCTATATGTACCTGTGTCTCTGTCTATATGTACCTGTGTCTCTCTGTGTCTATATGTACCTGTGTCTCTCTGTGTCTATATGTACCTGTGTCTCTGTGTCTATATGTACCTGTGTCTCTGTCTATATGTACCTGTGTCTCTCTGTGTCTATATGTACCTGTGTCTCTCTGTGTCTATATGTACCTGTGTCTCTCTGTGTCTATCTGTACCTGTGTCTCTGTGTCTATATGTACCTGTGTCTCTGTGTCTATATGTACCTGTGTCTCTCTGTGTCTATATGTACCTGTGTCTGTGTCTATATGTACCTGTGTCTCTCTGTCTGTACCTGTGTCTCTGTGTCTATATGTACCTGTGTCTATATGTACCTATGTACCTGTGTCTATATGTACCTGTGTCTATTGTACCTGTGTCTCTCTGTGTCTATATGTACCTACAGTGGGGCAAAAAAGTATTTAGTCAGCCACCGATTTTGAAGTTCTCCCACTTAAAATAATGACAGAGGTCTGTAATTTTCATCATAGGTTCACTTCAACTGTGAGAGACAGAATGTGAAAAGAAAATCCAGGAATTCACATTGTAGGATTTTTAAAGAATTTATTTGTAAATGATGGTGGAAAATAAGTATTTGGTCAATAACAAAAATTCAACTCAATACTTTGTAATATAACCTTTGTTGGCAATAACAGGTCAAACGATTACTATAGGTCTTTACCAGGTTTGCACACACAGTAGCTGGTATTTTGGCCCATTCCTCCATGTTTCGGGGCTCTCGCCGAGCAACACGGACTTTCAACTCCCTCCACAGATTTTCTATGAGGTTGAGATCTGGAGACTGGAGACCACTCCAGGACTTTCAAATGCTTCTTACGGAGCCACTCCTTCGTTGCCCGGGCGGTGTGTTTGGGATCATTGTCATGCTGGAAGACCCAGCCACGTTTCATCTTCAAAGCTCTTACTGATGGAAGGAGGTTTTGGCTCAAAATCTCACGATACATGGCCCCATTCATTCTTTCCTTAACACGGATCAGTTGTCCTGTCCCCTTAGCAGAAAAACAGCCCCAAAGCAGGATGTTTCCACCCCCATGCTCCACAGTAGGTATGGTGTTCTTGGGATGCAACTCAGTCTTCTTCTTCCTCCAAACACGACGAGTTGAGTTTATACCAAACAGTTCTACTTTGGTTTCATCTGACCACATGACATTCTCCCAATCCTCTGCTGTATCATCCATGTGCTCTCTGGCAAACTTCAGACGGGCCTGGACATGCACTGGCTTCAGCAGGGGGACACGTCTGGCACTGCAGGATTTGATTCCCTGTCGTCGTAGTGTGTTACTGATGGTAACCTTTGTTACTTTGGTCCCAGCTCTCTGCAGGTCATTCACCAGGTCCCCCCGTGTGGTTCTGGGATTTTTGATCACCGTTCTCATGATCATTTTGACCCCACGGGATGAGATCTTGCGTGGAGCCCCAGATTGAGGGAGATTATCAGTGCACTTCTATGTCTTCCATTTTCTGATAATTGCTCCCACAGTTGATTTGTTCACATCAAGCTGCTTGCCTATTGTAGATTCACTTTTCCCAGTCTGGTGCAGGTCTACAATTCTTTTCCTGGTGTCCTTGGACAGGTCTTTGGTCTTGGCCATAGTGGAGTTTGGAGTATGACTGTTTGAAGCTGTGGACGGGTGTCTTTTATACAGATGAGTTCAAACAGGGCCATTAATACAGGTAACGAGTGGAGGACAGAAGAGCTTCTTAAAGAAGAAGTTACAGGTCTGTGAGAGCCAGAGATCTTCCTTGTTTGAAGTGACCAAATACTTATTTTCCACCATCATTTACAAATAAATTCTTTAAAAATTCTACAATGTGAATTCCTGGATTTTCTTTTCACATTCTGTCTCTCACAGTTGAAGTGAACCTATGATGAATATTACAGACCTCTGTCATTATTTTAAGTGGGAGAACTTGCACAATCGGTGGCTGACTAAATACTTTTTTGCCCCACTGTATGTACCTGTGTCTCTGTGTCTATATGTACCTGTGTCTCTCTGTGTCTATATGTACCTGTGTCTCTGTCTATATGTACCTGTGTCTCTGTCTATATGTACCTGTGTCTCTGTCTATATGTACCTGTGTCTCTGTCTATATGTACCTGTGTCTCTGTCTATATGTACCTGTGTCTCTCTGTGTCTATATGTACCTGTGTCTCTCTGTGTCTATATGTACCTGTGTCTCTGTGTCTATATGTACCTGTGTCTTTGTGTCTATATGTACCTGTGTCTCTGTGACTATATGTACCTGTCTACTGTCTATATGTACCTGTGTCTCTGTCTATATGTACCTGTGTCTCTCTGTGTCTATATGTACCTGTGTCTCTCTGTCTGTACCTGTGTCTCTGTGTCTATATGTACCTGTGTCTCTGTCTATATGTACCTGTGTCTCTCTGTGTCTATATGTACCTGTGTCTCTCTGTGTCTATATGTACCTGTGTCTCTCTGTGTCTATCTGTACCTGTGTCTCTCTGTCTATATGTACCTGTGTCTCTGTCTATATGTACCTGTGTCTCTCTGTGTCTATATGTACCTGTGTCTCTCTGTGTCTATATGTACCTGTGTCTCTGTGTCTATATGTACCTGTGTCTCTGTCTATATGTACCTGTGTCTCTCTGTGTCTATATGTACCTGTGTCTCTCTGTGTCTATATGTACCTGTGTCTCTCTGTGTCTATCTGTACCTGTGTCTCTGTGTCTATATGTACCTGTGTCTCTGTGTCTATATGTACCTGTGTCTCTCTGTGTCTATATGTACCTGTGTCTGTGTCTATATGTACCTGTGTCTCTCTGTCTGTACCTGTGTCTCTGTGTCTATGTACCTGTGTCTCTGTGTCTATATGTACCTGTATCTGTGTCTATATGTACCTGTGTCTCTCTGTCTGTACCTGTGTCTCTGTGTCTATGTACCTGTGTCTCTGTCCGTACCTGTGTCTCTCTGTGACTATATGTACCTGTGTCTCTGTGTCTATATGTACCTGTGACTCTCTGTCTGTACCTGTGTCTCTCTGTCTGTACCTGTGTCTCTCTTGTTATTGTCTGCAGATTTATATAAAAGTTGCATTCACTAAAATTACTATTTAAATGTTATTATAATGAATATCACATAACTTAAAAAAAGAGTCAGATCAAAACAACAACAAGTGTCTCCACGGCAACAAGTCTGAACTGTAAACAAACAGCCAACGAGCTGTAACCAACAAACCAGGTCTAAACCGGGACTGAGCCAAGTCCGGTCTCGGAGGGAAACTCCTCTGTCTGCGTGAGTTTAAATAAAGAACAGTCACATGACCCAATCTTTATTAAACTTTCATGTGAGCATTATGTCACTGCAGCGAGACCAGGACGAGCCCGAACTACTCTGCTCACTCCCTATGTCACTGCAGCGAGACCGGGACGAGCCCGAAATCCTGTGAATCACTTCCTATGTCACTGCAGCGAGACCAGGACGAGCCCGAAATCCTGTGAATCACTTTCTATGTCACTGCAGTGAGACCAGGACGAGCCTAAACTCCTCCGCTCACTTCCTATGTCACTGCAGCGAGACCAGGACGAGCCCGAAATCCTGTGAATCACTTTCTATGTCACTGCAGCGAGACCAGGACGAGCCCGAAATCCTGTGAATCACTTCCTATGTCACTGCAGTGAGACCAGGACGAGCCTAAACTCCTCCGCCCACTTCCTATGTCACTGCAACAGAAAGACAGACATTTTAAACAAAAACACACAAAAAGCCAACACATGGGGACAGTAAAGTGGTTTAGAGGAATTTTGGTTCTGAACTCTCTTTCATCCATCCAATTTCTTCCGCTTCATCCGTTGCCGGGTCGCCGGGGCAGTCTAAGCAGAGACGCCCAGACTTCCCTCCCCACACACACTGTATTCCAATAAAACTGGGTCAAACGCTGGAGAACGACTTTGAATAATGGCTTAAACGCAGACAATATTGACATTTCTAGAAAAACACTGGGAATGAAGTGGGCGGGGCCAACTGTAGATAAAGTCTGATGTGATTGGAGAAGACAGGATACCATTAGTGAGTGCTCAGCCAATCGAATCAAGCGATCGGTGTCTGCCAATCACAGGCACAGTGTGGATAATGGACTTCAGGATCAGATGAGACCAAGGACAGAGGAGAGGAAACATGAGACAAAGAGAGAAGGAGGTTGGACTCAAGAGAGGCCAAGAAGCACCAACCAACCCCGGCCCGAGCGGTTATATAACTGTCTTTGATCACCGCAGTCTTTGGCGCTGTCTGGATGATCATTACAAACTGTGGCCACAAATAACATTCAATTATTGTTTTTATTCACTTTAACTGCCATTGACGTGTTTGTCTGAGACTGGGGATTTCTGTCAGACTTCCGTCTCTTTGACTGGGGATTACAGGAAAACAAAACTAGATAGAAAAAAACGTATTATTTATGATGAAAGTAGACGGTCCAGTGTTTCGGAATCTGGTTTTATATTTTACATAGTCATAGCACATGGTATTCTGTGGGTCTTGAAAGACAGTCAGTGAAAAAGTCGGTGGAAAAGTCAGAGAAAAAGTGAATAAAACGTTGGTGAAAAAGTCAGTGAAGAAGTTGGTGAAAAAGTTGGTGAAAGGGTCGGTTTAAAAGTCAGTGAAACGTCTGTGAAAAGTCTGTGAAAAGTCTGTGAAAAGTCTGTGAAAAGTCTGTGAAAAGTCTGTGAAAAGTCTGTGAAAAGTCTGTGAAAAGTCTGTGAAAAGTCAGTGAAAAGTCAGTGAAAAGTCAGTGAAAAGTCTGTGAAAAGTCTGTGAAAAGTTGGTGAAAGTCAGAGAAAAAGTCAGTGAAAAAGTCAGTGAAAAAGTCAGTAAAAGTCATTAAAAAAGGCAGTCAAAGAGTTTGAATACTTCTGTGGCATTGAAGATGATAAAACATGTGCTAACTGAGTCTGTGTCGCTGCAGTAGATTTCATGAAGAAGCAGACTGTTGGCTTCTCACCACCAAAGTCTCCATTGACGCTCTTGGACAGTGTCATCCAACCAACTTCAGCTCCACCAACACAGTCATACTATTTACTTGTCGTAAATCTCAGACAGAATCTCAGACTCTCTGGAATCCTGTCTTTCTTGTTATTTACTGACATTTGTTTATGATTGCGTCAAAATGCAGCTGTGAATCTAACGTGCAGATATAATTCATATTTACATAAACTCTAGCATCAAAGAACAAGTCTAAAATCTCTATTCTGAACATAAAAATAATAATAATAATGATAATAATAAGCAGTATCAGTCGGTCTCTAAGCCCCGCCCCCACCTCAGGCCGTGCACAGCCAAGGAACCGACAAAAACACCAGAGTTTGAGCCCAGATCTCAGCGGAAAACCAAACCCACCGCATTCATCCAAATATAGCACCAATGTCACGGAGACGCTGCTGTTTTTAGACTTTCTGTCATTTAAATCTCTCACAAACCGGTCCTATCCAGAACTTACTCCTGGAATAATCAGGTTTGGTGAAGCTCAGTCCAAACGTGACAAAGGGCGAGAGATGGCTCAGCTTCAGTCCAGAGAAAAAACATGGAACAGCCATCTCTCTTCTGCAACTTTTATCGACTTTCTATCAATTAATCATAAGCAGCAGCAAGTAGGGAGGAGGAGAGGGTTAGGGGGAGGAGGAGAGGGTTAGGGGGAGGAGGAGAGGGTTAGGGGGAGGAGGAGAGGGTTAGGGGGAGGAGGAGAGGGTTAGGGGGAGGAGGAGGAGAGGATTAGGAGGAGGAGGAGAGGGTTAGGGGGAGGAGGAGGGAGGGGAAGAGGGTTAGGGGGAGGAGGAGGAGAGGGTTAGGGGGAGGAGGAGAGGGTTAGGGGGAGGAGGAGGAGAGGATTAGGGGGAGGAGGAGAGGGTTAGGGGGAAGGAGGAGGGAGGGGGAGAGGGTTAGGGGGAGGAGGAGGGAGGAGGAGAGGGTTAGGGGAGAAGAAGGAGGGAGGAGGAGGAGAGGGTTAGGGGGAGGAGGAGAGGGTTAGGGGGAGGAGGAGGGAGGAGGAGAGGGTTAGGGGGAGGAGGAAAGGGTTAGGGGGAGGAGGAGGGAGGAGGAGAGGGTTAGGGGGAGGAGGAGGAGAGGGTTAGGGGGAGGAGGGAGGGGGAGAGGGTTAGGGGGAGGAGGAGGGAGGGGGAGAGGGTTAGGAGGAGGAGGAGGAGAGGGGTTAGGGGGAGGAGGAGGAGAGGGTTAGGGGGAGGAGGGAGGGGGAGAGGGTTAGGGGGAGGAGGAGGGAGGGGGAGAGGGTTAGGGGGAGGAGGAGAGGGTTAGGAGGAGGAGGAGGAGGGAGGAGGAGGAGGAGGGTTAGGAGGAGGAGGGAGGGGGAGAGGGGTTAGGAGGAGGAGGAGGGAGGAGGAGAGGGGTTAGGGGGAGGAGGAGGAGAGGGGTTAGGGGGAGGAGGGAGGGGGAGAGGGTTAGGAGGAGGAGGAGGAGGGAGGAGGAGAGGGTTGTTAGGGGGAGGAGGAGGAGGAGGGTTTAGGGGGAGGAGGAGAGGGTTAGGAGGAGGAGGAGGAGGGAGGAGGAGAGGGTTAGGGGGAGGAGGAGGGAGGGGGAGAGGGTTAGGAGGAGGAGGGAGGAGGAGAGGGTTAGGGGGGGAGGAGGGAGGGGGAGAGGGTTAGGAGGAGGAGGAGGAGGGAGGAGGAGAGGGTTAGGGGGAGGAGGAGGAGAGGGTTAGGGGGAGGAGGAGGGAGGGGGAGAGGGTAGGGGGAGGAGGAGAGGGTTAGGAGGAGGAGGGAGGAGGAGAGGGTTAGGGGGAGGAGGGAGGGGGAGAGGGTTAGGGGGAGGAGGAGAGGGTTAGGAGGAGGAGGAGGAGGAGGGAGGGGAGAGGGTTAGGGGGAGGAGGAGGACAGGGTTAGGGGAGAAGGAGGGAGGAGGAGGAGAGGGTTAGGGGGGAGGAGAGGGTTAGGGGAGGAGGAGGAGGGAGGGGGAGAGGGTTAGGGGAAGGAGGGAGGAGGAGAGGGTTTAGGGGGAGGAGGAGGAGAGGGTTAGGGGGAGGAGGAGGAGGGAGGAGGAGAGGGTTAGGGGGGAGTAGGAGGAGGGAGGGGGAGAGGGTTAGGGGGAGGAGGAGGAGAGGGTTAGGGGGGAGGAGAGGAGGGAGGAGGAGAGGGTTAGGGGGAGGAGGAGGAGAGGGTTAGGGGGAGGAGGAGGAGAGGGTTAGGGGGGAGGAGGAGGAGGGAGGGGGAGAGGGTTAGGGGGAGGAGGAGAGGGTTAGGGGGAGGAGGAGGACAGGGTTTAGGGGGAGGAGGAGGGGGAGGAGGAGAGGGTTAGGGGGAGGAGGAGGAGGGAGGAGGAGAGGGTTAGGGGGAGGAGGAGGATAGGGTTAGGGGGAGAGGAGGAGGAGAGGGTTAGGGGGAGGAGGAGGAGGGAGGAGGAGAGGGTTAGGGGAGGAGGAGGAGGGATGAGGAGAGGGTTAGGGGGAGGAGGAGGAGGATGAGGAGAGGGTTAGGGGGAGGAGGAGGAGGGAGGGGGAGAGGGGTTAGGGGCAGGAGGAGGAGAGGGTTAGGGGGAGGAGGAGGAGGGAGGGGGAGAGGGTTAGGGGGAGGAGAAGGAGGGAGGAGGAGAGGGGTTAGGGGGAGGGAGGAGGAGGAGGAGAGGGTTAGGGGGAGTAGGAGGAGGGAGGGGGAGAGGGTTAGGGGGAGGAGGAGGAGAGGGTTAGGGGGAGGAGAAGGAGGGAGGAGGAGAGGGTTAGGGGGAGGAGGAGGAGGGAGGAGGAGAGGGTTAGGGGGAGGAGGAGAGGGTTAGGGGGAGGAGGAGGACAGGGTTAGGGGGAGGAGGAGGAGGGAGGAGGAGAGGGTTAGGGGGGAGGAGGAGGAGGGAGGAGGAGAGGGTTAGGGGGAGGAGGAGGAGAGGGTTAGGGGGAGGAGGAGGAGGGAGGAGGAGAGGGTTAGGGGGAGGAGGAGGAGGGATGAGGAGAGGGTTAGGGGGAGGAGGAGGAGGGAGGGGGAGAGGGTTAGGGGCAGGAGGAGGAGAGGGTTAGGGGGAGGAGGAGGAGAGGGTTAGGGGGAGGAGGAGGAGGGAGGAGGAGAGGGTTAGGGGCAGGAGGAGGAGAGGGTTAGGGGCAGGAGGAGGAGAGGGTTAGGAGGGGAGGAGGAAGAGAAGAGGTATGGGGAGGAGAGGGATGGGGGGAGGAAGAGCGAAGGAGGAGAGGGAGAAGAAGAAGGAGAATAAGAAAAAGGAGAAACAGAAGATGAAGGAGACGGGAAGACGAGCTCAGAAAGAGAGAGAGAGAAGAGGGATTCGAACCTAAAAAGACGAGAGAGAGAGAGAGAGTCCTGACGACTGCACGGACACGGAAAATTAACTTTAACTTAGTCCTGCGGCTTTTCACCACAAACTCACAAACCTCATGATACATAATATTAATAATAATAGTAATAATAATAATAATGATAATAATAATAATAATGATAATGATAATAATAATAATAATGATAATAATAATAATAATAATAATGATAATGATAATGATAATAATAATAATAATGATAATAATAATAATAATAATGATAATAATAATAATAATAATAATAATGATAATAATGATAATAATGATAATACTAATAATAATAATGATAATAATAATAATGATAATAATAATGATAATAATAATAATAATAATAATGATAATAATAATAATAATGATAATAATGATAATAATAATAATAATAATAATAATAATAATAATAAAACATGTTTATTTGTATGGCACGTTTCAAAAACAATGTTTACAACGAGCTGCAGTCAACATAAAAAATAAAACAGTCACGAAGTCTAAATAATGAGATATAAAAATACAGGAAGACAAAACAGTGTGGAACAGTAGGATATAAAATGTGAAAAAAATAAAACTAATTAAAAATAGTCATATAATAAAATGTATGTATAAAAAATAGAATCAAGAACACATCAAAAATAAATATAACAATAAAATGTATACATAAAAATAAAGAAGAAAATAATGTATTCATAATATTAATAACAACACTAATAATATTATAAAAGGTAAAAGGAAACGTAGCGCACTCAGATATGAAGTAAATCATTCTTTAGTATCGGATACGCATTATTTACTGATTAACATTTTACTGATTGAGTTTGAATTCCACATAAATTACCAAATACTGTTGTGTTTGTGCTGACATCATACACATTCAGACTCGGTGTGTGAGGAGCCGAGGATGTTCCCGGGTGGAGGACGTGTCACTTGCAGGTGTTGTTTGCGTCCGACATTAGCTCTGTCTCGTGTTTCTGATCGATCCCGTATTTTTACCTCTGATTCTGGAGGTCACGGGATCGATTCCATCTCAGGACACACTGAGAACGCACGGATAGTACACAAACAGTCGTACCATGTGTAAACTCTGGTCCATGGTCATTTCCTACATGTACGTCTGGTCTTACCATGTGTAAACTCTGGTCCATGGTCATTTCCTACATGTACGTCTGGTCTTACCATGTGTAAACTCTGGTCCATGGTCATTTCCTACATGTACGTCTGGGTCTGATCCTAGTGGCTGCAGTTTCCTCGGTTGATTCTCCTCCGACCAATCAGAGAGCGGGGGAGGCGGGTGTTGTAGGTCGTGTCGGTGACGTCAAGAGTTTGTGCTGAATTTGCTGGTTGTAGTTTGTCGGAGAATGCGATAGTAAAATAATCTGTTCTGGTTCAATCCAAATATCAAGAAACTGAAGCCGGAGCAAGAGGAATGTTTAGTAAATGTTATTGAAGCAAAGATGTTGTGGCGCTACTCCCCACGGGCTCCGTTAGTGGCAAAGGAGATGCTAAAGCTAGGCTAAATGCTAAAGCTAGGCTACATGCCTCACTCACTCGGGTTCATTACATACGTCACAGTAAACTCAGATCCAATGGTTTCAATCTGCAAAAGGAGTTAGCCCCTCCCACCTGTTAACGGAGTCAATGGAGCAAATGAAATGAGTACCATGGTGCGGTAAGACCAGACTAGATCAAGGCCATTTCTATTATAAGTCGTAGCTTTAGCGCGCTCACTTCCTGTGCCAGACCCCCGACTTCACTCTTTCTTTATTAAAACTGTGAATATTTCCCAGAAGTATTTGCAGAAGTTTATAAGAGGTGTTTTATGAGAAAGAGCCCAGACTCCAGTGAGATCAGGGCCGTAATGAGTTTCCTCAGCTGTGCACACCATGTGTCGCAGTCTGGTCACACCAAAGACACATTTATTGTCATTGATTGGATTTTAAAATTCTGGAAAGTTGCTGATAATCGACAGCTGAAGATTTCAAAGTCTTTCAGTCGTGACAGAAGTTTCCACAGAAGCCGTTCTCTGCAGTGAGAGGCTTCGTCCGGACTTTTCCCACTTAGTTTAAAGACCTTATGACGGGTTTAAAAAAAAAAAATTGTGGATATCAAAATTGCATGACAATGTCAATCTGAAAGAGATTCCGGCAAAAAAAATCCTATATTTTATAAAAAGAACGTGTTTTTCATGAATTTAAGTTGTCTATGCTCTAACCTGTGTGTGACGTCACAGCGGGTTACGCCCATGCATTGAAAACCATGGATCTATGCCACAGGACTGCCTTTTCTCTCTTCTCTCCACTGATGCCCAACACAATACTGCCCTCTACAGGTGACAATTGCTCACTACACATAAATTGCCGTTTTGAGAGTGAAAAAGTGTCCGAAGTGGGATTTGAACCCAAGTATCTGGATTGGCAGGTCATCAACACAACCACTGGACTATTTCAGTGACAATGCAATGATACATTCTAGTAATGATCTCACACTCGCTGTACATGGCCTTGTCATCTTGAATATCCGCGAAAAAAGAACGAATACCAAATTGTAAACAACTTACAGCGTTGAAACGTACCCACTCTGACGTCACCAAGGGCTGTGAAGTTTTTTTTGTCTCTAAGGGCGTTGCTATGGGGTTATTTCGATTTGGGGGGATCAGACAAAAAAAACAGCAACTGATTTAGAAACCTTTAGTAGTTCTCTTCTAATATAAAATGGTATTAAAACTGTATTTCTAAATAAATCAAACCCGTCATAAGGTCTTTAATGTAAGTAAGCTGTGTTGATAATAACAGGGCAACGATGCATTATAGACGCAGATTCATCTTTCTACTGTAGTTTTAATCTTTTGAATATTTCTGCAACTAAAGCACTACACATGCAAAAAGAAAATAACATAGTTGGTTTTGCAGAGATTAAGAATAAACCCAGCTTGGTCTTATCCATCCGTACTCTCTGGTCAGTCATCATTTCCTGCATGTAACGTCTGGGTCTGGTCCCTGTGTTTGAGATTACATGTGTTGAATTCCATCCGACCAATCAGAGAGCGCGGGAGGCGGGTGTTGTAGTTAGATGTGGGCGACGTCAAGAGTTAGCGTCGAACGGGCAGGTTGTAGTTTGGCGAAGAATGTGATAGTAAAGTTTTCAGGTTCTGTCAAGAAACTGAAGCCGGAGAAAGAGGAATGTTTAGTAAATGTTATTGAAGCAAAGATGTTGTGGCTCTACTCCCCACGGGCTCCGTTAGTGGCAAAGGAGATGCTAAAGCTAGGCTACATGCTAAAGCTAGGCTACATGCTAAAGCTAGGCTAAATGCCTCACTCACTCGGGTTCATTACATACGTCACAGTAAACTCAGATCCAATGGTTTCAATCTGTAAAAGGAGTTAGCCCCTCCCACCTGTTCACGGAGTCAATGGAGCAAATGAAATGAGTACCATGGTGCGGTAAGACCAGACTAGATCAAGGCCATTTCTATATGAAGTCGTAGCTTTAGCGCGCTCACTTCCTGTGCCAGACCCCCGACTTCAAATGTAAATCTCTGCAAAGATTGTGGCTCTACTCCCCACGGGCTCCGTTAGCGGCAAAGGAGATGGCTAAAGCTAGGCTACATGCTAAAGCTAGGCTAAATGCTAAAGCTAGGCTAACTCCTAAAGGCCTCCCTCATTTGGGCTCATTACATACGTCACAGTAAACTCAGATCCAATGGTTTCAAAAGGAGTTAGCCCCTCCCACCTGTTAACGGAGTCAATGGAGACAATCCAGGCCTTAGTACAAATGAACTGAGTACCATGGTGCGGTAAGACCAGGCTAGAATAAACCATAAGTTTGAAAAATATCAACAAAATCTTTTCCACATCCACATTTCTTTTGGTTCGTATTTCAAAATAAATGATTCAAACTCTATATTTGGATACGAATTATACACGACAAGTGACAATCAATCAGCCACCTTCAGCACCTGTTTTATAGAAGGTAAAATCATAACAACAGTCATCTTAACAAACTTTTATTTCACAACTTTTTTGACGGCACTATTCACGGTTGTTTTTGACCATGAAGTACCTTTTTCCTTGTCTCGCCTGTTTTAAATACACTTTGGATCCCCTAAAACAGCCATTCCCAAAGTCAGTAACACCGCGGCCCCTTTAACAATCTGACGTCTCTGTGCGGCCCCCGAAATACTAACGAAGAAGACAACGTTAAAAACAGACTCTTCTCGTTATTTTATTTGGGGGAAAAAGCCTCTGCTACAAACATGTAAATGACGCACCCCATTTTCTAATACAAATATGATTACAATTTGATTATTCAGGTCAAATAATGAACACGGATATTTTAATTTTTCAAACAGAATATTATTAATTTAACAAACAATAATTAACACTTTTTTTTTTTAAATGTATGACCTCTTGAGGCCCCCAGAAATACCCTGCGAACCCCACTTTGGGAAACACTGCCCTATTGCATTATTTGTGCCCGTTGTATGTGTATTTTACCTGTTTTGATATCTACCTGCCATGGCACTATGGATGAAAATTAGCATACATGGCTAACTCTGGCCACATTGAAAATTAGCATACATGGCTAACTCTGGCACACATGTTGATTAATGCGCACTGTCCCAATTCAAGTAATCATTATAAGCTCACTCGTATGGAGGACCGTGGCTGCCAAAACAATAAATATATACAGAAATAAACAAATACATTTTAAAAAGATAAAGTTTGCAAAGAAATCCATGCAATTATGAGAATAAGTGCATTTATTTCTGTATTTATTTATTTATTTTTGTATTTATTCATACATTTACTTCTGCATTTATACATTTATTTCTCTATTTCTGTATTTATTTTTGTATTTATTTATTTCTCTATTTATTTATTTCTGTATTTATTTATTTATTTCTCTATTTATTCATTTCTCTATTTATTTCTGTATTTATTTCCGTATTTCTCTTGATGATATGCAAATCATGGGGTGGGCCGGGATGCCTCTGCTGTAAGCTCATTGGTTAATCTTTTTCCTTGCTCCATAGCTTGTCCAGCGTAGGAGGTCATGTTGTTCATGTGGTCATGTTCTCGCTATAGCCATGTCAGAACGAAAACATTAAAATAAAAATCTCAATCATTCTTCCATATGCAACAATTGCATTGTGTGTGTGTGTGTGGTTTTTTTTTCTATACAAATAAGTAAATTATCCTTTGCTCTGTGTCGCTGAACAGCCTCCATTTTGGAGTGGTAAACGGTTGCATGTTGGACCTCAAGCATATCTAGTTGGAGACTGCTGTGCTATGTTGGCTAACTAGTAGCTATTCAAACAAGTCGGAGACGCGTGATAGAAATGGATTCGCTTTGGAGGGAAATGTCTGATGAGCTGAGAAGACTGGCGGACAGCCTACGAGAGACTGTAGGACTAGGCCCAGCTCATTCAGCTGCTTTTGAAAAGGACCTCACTCATAGGTTCAAGTCTGAGTGGAAAGATGTGTTGATGAGGAGGCTCGGCTCCGAGAAACGCCTGTAGGCCTACTGACGCTTGTAGGCCTACTGACGGCTGTTGCCCTACTGACGCCTGTAGGTCTACTGACGCCTGTAGGCCTACTGGTGCCTGTAGGCCTACTGACGCATGCAGGCCTACTGACGTCTGTAGGCCTACTGACGTTCCTGCCATGAGGACTGATGTTACAGGCTGTAGTTGGTGTGGTCATTTTTGCTGTTGATTATGTTTAATGTAATGATCAGTGTGCGCCAGGGCTACGTGAATACTGAAAACTATGTACTTTATAGTAATACTAAATGTGGCCCTGCGTGGATTTCATCTGCCGGGACGGGACTTTACGTAGCTGATCCAAACGGAAAATATTATAGTCAACACTACAGTATGAGCTTACAGCAGAGGCATCCCGGCCCACCCCATGATTTGCATATCATTAAGAAAAATACGGAAATAAATACAGAAATAAATAAATAAATGCAAAAATAAATAAATGCAAAAATAAATAAATAAATAGAGAAATAAATAAATAAATACAAAAATAAATACAGAAATAGAGAAATAAATTTATAAATGCAGAAATAAATGTATGAATAAATACAAAAATAAATAAATAAATATATAAATAAATAAATGCACTTATTCTCATAATTGCATGCATTTCTTTGCAAATTTTATCTTTTTAAATTAATTAATTAATCTATTTATTTCTGTATATATTTATTGTTTTGGCAGCCACGGTCCTCCATACACTCGGACCTTTTAGATGGTTTGATTTACCAAACTCAAGCTAAAAATAGCACAGATCGACAAATATTGGGTGTCTGCAGATAGTGAAAGCCAAGATTGTCAAAGCTGGATCGGTGCCTCTCCACTAAAACCTCCAAAGTTTGTGAACAGATGGATCTACCGACTGTTCCTAAAGTTGACAATGCGACAAAAAGCTCAAGGTGAAGGAGTTTCTGAAGGGTTCGGAGTCCGGCGGGAGGTCCAACAGAAGCGTGTCAGTGAGGTAGGCTGCAGTTTTGTAGGGGGTCGGTCCCAGAGAAGGAGTCTGCAGCCAGTGAATTATAGATGGAGTTTGTGTCTCCTTCAGTGAGCACAGAGTTCAGCCGCTCAGAACTCTCTCAGGACGTGGGGATGAGCGGGGGAAGGAACACACTTTCAAACACACGGATCCAAACAATGAAAGCAGCTAGCCAGCGCCGGAGGGCCAGACACTCGGCTACATATCCAGTAGCATCGGTTGGAGAGATTGGTTGTGGTTTTTTCACACGATAAAGCCGCACGACTCCATTACCAAAGAAAAACAAATACTAGTCCTAGCATTTAATGAAGGAATGATGAAGAACCGAGCGGTCAATGGCAAAGACTGTGTTTGTAGATGTTTCTTCTGACTCCAACAGCTTACATTTTCTTACTTTACTCCATCCACCTTCAAATCAATTCGCTCAGGCCCATAGCATGATGCTGCCCCCGCCATATTTGCTGAAAGGTTACTTCAGATTCCAGATTTCTGCCCCTAAATAAACCATACTATATTCTACAACATTGTTAAGGCAGCAAAAATATATACAAACAATCCCAAAATATGGATTGATTGAGACTGTGAGCTAGCCCGGACTAAGCTAACGTTAAACTCTGGTCCATGGTCATTTCCTACATGTACGTCTGGTCTTACCATGTGTAAACTCTGGTCCATGAGTACGATGGTGTGGTAAGACCAGGGTAGCTGTCAGGTGACTTTGAATTCATTGTACCGCAAATATCTGTATCTAAATCTGAAAAACAATCGCTACCATTATGATTTTTAAATATAGTTTGGTCTGGTCTGGTCTGGCCCCAGAAAATGAATCAAATGTGAAAGAGTTTATGTTTATGTTGAACTGTTCTGGAGAATGTCTGCGTCTCACCGAAGCTAAACCAGCAGCAACCGCAAAACTGGAATACGGCTAAATCCCACTCTGACCTGCGTAGCAACACACTCGCTAAAGGATAGAGCACAAAAGCTCTTCTGACGCTGAGACCATGGAGACGAAATCTGTTTAAGTCCATTTATTAAACAAAATAATAATAAAAAAGTCTTCCACAGTTTGCAGGTAGAAAATCGGTGTCCTCACATGGTCCTCACATGGTCCCACACGTGAACTCAGACTCAAACTGATGACCTCAGAGCTGTCTAATTAATGGGAGTGTCTCTGATTTTAAAGCTGCTCTACCTGTTTTTAAACTTAGATATTTTGCAAGATTTTTACAGTTTTTAATCATTATGACCTTTATTTAAAAAAATTTAACTGAAGAATTTTAACTTTTTAGGGTTTTAACCATTTTTAACATATAATCTGATTGACTTTTTAACGAAAAACTCTTATACTTTTAACTTGAAATTAAAAACTTTTCCGAAATGTAACTGTGTTGGCTCTCGCACACATTTTATCACGTTTACAACCGAGATTTTTATTTTGAAACAGAATAATGTGAAGTGAACACAGTATAACACAAGTGGGGCTAGTACTACACATGTATTCATACTGCATTTCTTCACATTTACATTCACAAGAAAATCTACAATAATATCCATGAGCACGAGCACTGACAGGCTGCAGTCTCACTCCATATCTGGTGGTGGGGGTGTACCCAGAAAGAGAATTACCCATTGCTTTTGTATGGGGTCTTCTTTCCTCTCAAAAATTGATTTACAGGATGATCCAAAAGTGAATCTTGGTCCTAAAGTGGTTCTTGGTCCATAAGTGGTTCTTGGTCCAAAAGTGGCTCTTGGTCCTAAAGTGGCTCTTGGTCCAAAAGTGGCTCTTGGTCCAAAAGTGGCTCTTGGTCCAAAAGTGGTTCTTGGTCCAAAAGTGGTTCTTGGTCCAAAAGTGGCTCTTGGTCCAAAAGTGGCTCTTGGTCCAAAAGTGGTTCTTGGTCCAAAAGTGGTTCTTGGTCCAAAAGTGGCTCTTGGTCCAAAAGTGGCTCTTGGTCCAAAAGTGGTTCTTGATCCAAAAGTGGCTCTTGGTCCAAAACTGGTTCTTGGTCCAAAAGTGGTTCTTGGTCCAAAAGTGGCTCTTGGTCCTAAAGTGGCTCTTGGTCCAAAAGTGGTTCTTGGTCCAAAAGTGGTTCTTGGTCCAAAAGTGGCTCTTGGTCCAAAAGTGGCTCTTGGTCCAAAAGTGGTTCTTGGTCCAAAAGTGGCTCTTGGTCCAAAAGTGGCTCTTGGTCCAAAAGTGGTTCTTGATCCAAAAGTGGCTCTTGGTCCAAAACTGGTTCTTGGTCCAAAAGTGGCTCTTGGTCCAAAAGTGGTTCTTGATCAAAAACTGGTTCTTGGTCCAAAAGTGGTTCTTGATCCAAAAGTGGCTCTTGGTCCAAAAGTGGCTCTTGGTCCAAAACTGGTTCTTGGTCCAAAACTGGCTCTTGGTCCAAAACTGGTTCTTGGTCCAAAAGTAGTTCTTGGTCCAAAGCTTCGTTCCAGATGCTGTCAATGTTGAGGGGAGTATATATTTTTGGACCAGTCTAGTTTAGCCGCTGTGGACTTTTGAATGCACTCTGTAAATGAATGGGGCTAGTGCAGCTAACACATACGTTCGTTAATATTTACAGTGCCGTAAACATGAAAAAATATGAAGACGTTATCACCACTTCTGAAGACATGTACGATTTAGTATTTGTTTGAAGAGATAGTTGTGACGGTTTGATTGGAGAGAGGACAAGTGAGAAAACAGCTGGATCTTGGCGAGACCGTGATGTCGAGGTGCTACCACGTGTAAAGTGCAACTCCTGAAACCTCGGCAGCACCGGCGAATCTACGTCTGTGCTGCTGCTGCCGGCGTCTTTCATCTTGTCTTGTTATTGCTCTGTGTCGCGCTGGTGTTTGTCCAAACGGCGTCAGACTAATAAAGAGCTCAGAATGAAACACAGGCTGCTCACGGCACTTTATCATCACAAAGTTAGTCACCGTCAAATCAGGACCTTTAAAGCTTTGTCCACGACTACAATGATATCCTGGTTAGGATTTTTGATATTAAACATAAATGTGGGGGATGGGGGAATTTGCTGGTTGTAGTTTGTCGGAGAATGTGATAGTAAAATAATCTGTTCTGGTTCAATCCAAATATCAAGAAACTGAAGCCGGAGCAAGAGGAATGTTTAGTAAATGTCACTGAGGCAAAGATGTTGTGGCTCTGCTCCCCACGGGCTCCGTTAGTGACAAAGGAGATGGCTAAAGCTAGAGCTACATGCTAAAGCTAGGCTAAATGCTAAATGCCTCCCTCACTCGGGCTCATTACATACGTCACAGTAAACTCAGATCCAATGGTTTCAATCTGTAAAAGTAGTTAGCCCCTCCCACCTGTTCACGGAGTCAATGGAGACAATCCAGACCTTAGTTTGAAATGAAATTAGTACCATGGTGTGGTAAGACCAGGCTATGAAAAATTGATTACCCACCTTATAATGACTAAGTCTACTACTACTACTACTAAATTACTAAAGTCTTATTTCCCAATGGGCTCTATGCACGCACCACTTCCACGTTTTAGCTAAAGCCCACACCTCACTTCCTGTTCGCGGGATATGGCTTGAGTTTCACTGGAGTTCAGCAGTGGTTTACACGAGTTTCCCAAATAATGCTCAAACGGGAATTAAACTGTGAGGATACTGGGCATTTTTGGGACACAGCAGTGCTCTTTGATTATGTTGTCATGTTTTTATAGGCAAGGCAAGTTTATTTATATAGCACAATTCATACACAAGGCAATTCAAAGTGCTGAAGAAAACAAGAAAGCATTAAAATCATAAATAATCACAAAACATTAAAAAGAAAGATACAAATATAAAATCCCTCAGTTGTATGCACAGCTAAACAGAACTGTCTTTAACCTGGTTTTAAACATTGTCAGAGAGGAGGCCTGTCTCACATCTTCAAGGAAGACTGTTCCAGATTTTAGCAGCATGAATCTGAAAAGCAGCCTCCCCATGTTTAGTTTTTATAAAGTTTACAAATCTCTCTGAGTGGCCACAGTCACAGCTCTACCTCAGAGAGAAAGCACAGCCACACTTTTGGGTCAGTCTTAGCTGAATGTGTCGATCTAATTACTAAAAAACGTCACTAAAACTCACCTAAAAGCCATAGGATAGCATAGGCAGGAAGTGAACGGGCTGATCTGCGTCAACAGGAAATGACATCACGCCTCCCTTTGCATACAGCCCAATGCTTTGAACGCAGCATTATGCAAGCATGACCTAAAAACGTCACAACACCCAACCACTGAATGATTCAGGTATTTTAACTAAATCCACTAATCATTGCACTGGATTCATAATCTTATTTCTGTGACGTCAGAATTTGGAAACAGGCAACAAAATATTAAATAATGTCATTGTAGGTCGGAGATTTTCAAAGGCCTTTAACAGGAAGTGGGAAGGAGGAAGACACACCGGTCATCTCTGCAAATCCCCTGTCTGCTGAAGGCAAGGCACATTTATCTGTATAGCACAGTTCATAAACAAGGAAACTCAAAGGGCTTAACGAAACATAAATGATCACAGATAAAAAAGCTGATGAAGGCAAGCTGTTATTTTTCTTCAAATGATGGAGAATACGGATTAAGCAAAAACATGAAATGCCAATAATCCATAACGTGAGGAGCCAAAGGTTTGTGTCAAAGCATGGGATTTTTTAATAATAATAAAACAAAATTGTCAAATGATCATGGTGTATCTGAGCCTTAAGTCAGTGTCGGGTTATAATGATTTACAGTTAACAATTAAAACATTAACAGTTTTTGATTCAATTTTACTTGTAGTCAGGCCTATCTCCGCCGTTGAAGCTAATGTGCCACCACTTTTGTCTCTGTGGGATTTTTCAAAATGGCCGCTGAGCCCGAACATGTGAAAAAAAAAACGCATTTGTGCATGTGTTAGCTGCACTAGCCCCATTCATTTACAGAGTGCATTCAAAAGTCCACAGCGGCTAAACTAGACTGGTCCAAAAATATATACTCCCCTTAACATCAACAGCATCTGGAACGAAGCTTTGGACCAAGAACCACTTTTGGACCAAGAGCCACTTTTGGACCAAGAAGCACTTTTGGACGAAGAACCACTTTTGGACCAAGAACCACTTTTGGACCAAGAACCACTTTTGGACCAAGAGCCACTTTTGGACCAAGAGCCACTTTTGGACCTAGAGCCACTTTTGGACCTAGAGCCACTTTTGGACCAAGAACCACTTTCGGACCATGAGCCACTTTTGGACCAGGAACCACTTTTGGACCAAGAGCCACTTTTGGACCAGGAACCACTTTTGGACCAGGAACCACTTTTGGACCAAGAACCACTTTTGGACCAGGAACCACTTTTGGACCAGGAACCACTTTGGGACCGAGAGCCACTTTTGGACCAAGAGCCACTTTTGGACCAAGAACCACTTTGGGACCGAGAGCCACTTTTGGACCAAGAGCCACTTTTGGACCAAGGACCACTTTTGGACCAAGAGCCACTTTTGGACCAAGAACCACTTTTGGACCAAGAACCACTTTGGGGCCGAGAGCCACTTTTGGACCAAGAACCACTTTGGGGCCGAGAGCCACTTTTGGACCAAGAGCCACTTTTGGACCAAGAGCCACTTTTGGACCAAGAACCACTTTGGGACCGAGAGCCACTTTTGGACCAAGAGCCACTTTTGGACCAAGGACCACTTTTGGACCAAGAGCCACTTTTGGACCAAGAACCACTTTTGGACCAAGAACCACTTTGGGGCCGAGAGCCACTTTTGGACCAAGAACCACTTTGGGGCCGAGAGCCACTTTTGGACCAAGAGCCACTTTTGGACCAAGAGCCACTTTTGGACCAAGAACCACTTTTGGACCAAGAACCACTTTGAGACCGAGAGCCACTTTTGGACCAAGAGCCACTTTTGGACCAAGAGCCACTTTTGGACCAAGAACCACTTTTGGACCAAGAACCACTTTGGGACCGAGAGCCACTTTTGGACCGAGAGCCACTTTTGGACCGAGAGCCACTTTTGGACCAAGAACCACTTTGGGACCGAGAGCCACTTTTGGACCAAGAGCCACTTTTTGGACCAAGAACCACTTTTGGACCAAGAACCACTTTGGGACCGAGAGCCACTTTTGGACCGAGAGCCACTTTTGGACCGAGAGCCACTTTTGGACCAAGAACCACTTTGGGACCGAGAGCCACTTTTGGACCAAGAGCCACTTTTGGACCAAGAACCACTTTTGGACCAAGAACCACTTTGGGACCGAGAGCCACTTTTGGACCGAGAGCCACTTTTGGACCGAGAGCCACTTTTGGACCAAGAGCCACTTTTGGACCAAGAACCACTTTTGGACCAAGAACCACTTTGGGACCGAGAGCCACTTTTGGACCGAGAGCCACTTTTGGACCGAGAGCCACTTTTGGACCGAGAGCCACTTTTGGATGTTAGTTTGAAATGCTAGTTAGACATGTTAGTTAGTTATAAATGTGTATAATTGATTCTATAATTGTATCTATATATCTAACTTTATGGGTTGTTTGTCTGATGTGGCGAACAGAGAGAGTTTTCCCTTCTTCACAGAGACAGAAGCTTCCAGAACACTTTAGCTCATTATTTATAAAGAGCAGCCATTTCCCCACGAGCAGACACAGACTCATCCAGACTCATCTAGACTGACACGGACTCAACCAGACTTAAAGGCGCTATACCCGTTTCTGCAATGTTTGAATGTTTAGCACCGCCCCCCAACTCGCTCACAGGCTTCTCATTTCCCCTACGCTCTCATAACACGGAGCCACCTAGTTTTATTTGCGATCCGATACGTATGCTAACATTAGCATTAGCGCAACTTGTAAGCTGTACATCACTGATGAAATGGTACTAAAGCAATGCACTGCTAACACAATATATAAGTAAAAGAATACCATTAGTTTCGCGTTCGGATGTATTAATTTAAACATTAGAATATATTCTAATATTTAATTATAATTTATTATACAGCTCCTCACAGCAGCAGCACTCCATTGACTTGAATGCCATTCTTCCGATCATTTTTTCTTGATAACAGAACTCTCAAACCAATAATGACCGCAGCCCCAATGCAATCTCTGTTTGTAATTCAGGTGTGTAAAATACTGCCATTACTTTGCAAGTACAACAAGCTATCAGCGCCTGTCACTACATCGTGCAGTTTTTCTGGAACTGTTTTTTTTTTTTTTTTTCAACTTTATTTATAGATTTTGCATAGGTAAAAACAGAGAGATATTCAAAATAAGTTTAGCAAAATATAGAAATATAAACAAATGGATTCATACAATATTTCTTTTCATGAAACAAAAACAAAACCCTCCCCCCAGCCCAGCTCTTCTACAAAATAAAAAAGGGGAAAAGACAGGATTTAATTTGGTCTTCATATTGTTTCAAATAATTTGTTTAAATCAAACATCAAAAGGAAACGTTTTTACAAAATCTAGAAACGGGGTCCATGTGGTGGTAAACTTGTCTTGTGATGACAATACCCGGTACCTGATTTTTTCTAAGGGTAACAAGGAAAGCACCTTCTTCAACCATTGTGTAAATGACGGAGCCGTATCCGACTTCCAGTTAAATAGGATAAGTCTGCGTGCGACTAGAGTTGCGAATGCTATTGCGCTTTCCTGAAATCGATTAATCCTGCTAACTTTGGTCATTATTCCAAAAACCGCAATCCGAAAATCTGGCGTCAAGTCCTGTCCACTGATGTGAGACAGTACTCGGAATATGTTATACCAATAGCTGTCAAGGCAGGGGCAAGACCAGATCATGTGGCCCTCAGTTGCAGGACTATGGCCACATCTGAGGCATGCTGGATCAAACCCCGGGATACATTTTGGCCAGTCTCTCCCTTGTGTAGTGAAGCCGGTGCAGTACTTTAAATTGAATTAGGCCATGGCGAATGCAGAAGGATGAGGTATGTATCCGGGTCAGGCAGGAGTTCCACTCCTCGTCAGAAAGGTCAACTTCAAAATCCCTTTCCCAGGAGTGTCTTGCCTTTTCCCATTGAACTGGACTAATTTTTTGCATCAGTTTGTATAGGGCAGATATCCGTTTTTTACCAAAAGGATCAAGCTCTAAGATGGTGTCAACCTGGTTTTTAGCTGGTAAATATGGAAATGAAGGATATAGGGTCTTGGCGAAACTGCGTATTTGCAAATACCTAAACAAGTGTGAAGTGGGAATATTGTAATCCCTGGTCAAAACATCAAAAGCGCAAAATGTGTTGCCTGTAAAAAGTTCATGAAAAAACTTGATCCCACTATTGTGCCAATTTTGGAATGCCTTGTCTGAAATGGAGGGTAAGAAGAACGGGTTGGAAGATACAGGGAAAAATCGGCTAACCTCCCGAAGTGAAAAATGTCTCCTAAACTGAAGCCATATCCGTACAGATGATTTTACAACTGGATTATTCTGTTGTTGTTTCTGACCCTGGGATAGCTGGGCGGTTAATAAAGGTAACGGATTAGACGACAATTCCATTCGAGCCCAGACCTCCCCTTGATTATTTTCATATGTATATTTCCAATGTAACACTTTGGAAATATTAGCTGCCCAGTAGTAGAAAATAAAATTGGGAAGCCCAAGTCCACCTGCTTCTTTCGGTACTTCCAAATAGGTCTTTTTCATTCTAGGATTTGAATTATTCCAGATAAATGCTGCAATTATTTTGTCTAAATTTTTGAATATTGACTTAGGTATGAAAATGGGGATCATTTGGAAGACATAAAGAAACTTAGGCAAAATAGCCATTTTAACAATGTTTATTCTGCCTGCTAGTGAGGTTGGTAATGTTGCCCATTTTTTAAAATCCTGTGATGTTTGTTCCAACAAAATATCAAAATTCTGAGCACGTAACTCATCTATTGTGTGCGTTACATTTATACCTAAATATTTAAATGTCTTCTTTTCTACTTTGAAGGGAAATATAGAATAACTGTCATCAATACTATTATTTATCGGGAATAATACACTTTTTGAATAATTTAATTTATACCCCGATATATGTCCAAAATTATCTAACAACTTAAGCAGTCTTGGAACAGACATGTCTGGCTCTGAAATATAAAGCATTAAATCGTCCGCATAAAGTGATACTTTATGTGTGATTCCACCCCTGGAAATCCCAGCTATCTGATTGTCCATTCTGAGGGCTATAGCTAACGGTTCAATTGCTAAATCAAAAAGATAAGGTGAAAGACTACAACCCTGCCTACATCCCCGGCCTAATTTAAAGAAATCTGAAAGTACATTGTTTGTCCGAACCGCAGCAGCTGAAAACAGTACAATATCTCTATCCATTTTTGAAATGTAGAACCAAACTCAAATTTCTTTAGGACCGAAAAGAGGTATGGCCATTCGACGCGGTCGAAGGCCTTTTCTGCGTCCAAGGAAAGTATTATTTCTTTTTGTTTGGTAGATTCTGGTGAATATAAAATATTCAGCAAACGGCGCATGTTGTAGTACGACTGTCTTCCCGGAATAAACCCGGTTTGGTCTGTGTCAATGATTTGTGGTAGTGTGGAGTCAATTCTATTGGCTAGGATTTTTGTGAGGATTTTATAATCACAGTTTAAAAGGCTCACAGGCCTGTATGAGCTGCACTGTAAGGGGTCTTTGTCCTTTTTGTGCAGCACCGAAATTATAGCTTGAGTCATTGTAATTGGTAATCTTCCCAATTTGAGTGCTTCGTGGTACGTAGCCTTGAGTATTGGTGCCAATTTATCTATAAAAAGTTTGTAAATTTCGATGGGAAAACCGTCAGGTCCCGGTGCCTTGTTATTTTGCATTGATTTAATTGCCTGAACAACTTCACCTAACGTAATCTCTTCATCAATTCGGGTTCTGTCTTCTGGAGATATCCGTGGGAAGAGCAAACTGTCAAGGAATTGAGTAAGGCTTTTTTTATCGACAGATTCGTCTAGGTCTGGGGCACTCCGGGAAGGCAATATCTAATTGCACTGGACTATGATCCGATATAACTATTGCATTGTAATGGCTGTCTGTCACGTTAGAGCAAATCCTCTTGTCCAAAATAAAAAAATCGATCCTTGAATATGAACGATGTACAGGTGAGAAAAAAGAAAACAGCTTGGTTGTAGGGTTTTTGCTTCTCCAGGGGTCTGATAGGGCATAACAATCCATAAAGTTTTCAAGAACATTACCAGCTTTTGAAAGTTTACTATTGGGTCTTGGATTAGACCTGTCGAGCTGCGAGTCGAGCACACAATTAAAGTCTCCACCTAATATTAGTTGGCATTCTGTAAGGTCAGTTAGTTTTTCTATAAAAGATGAGTAGAAGCCAGGGTCATCCCAGTTAGGCCCATACACATTGGCTAGAATAACATGTTTCCCATACACACTGCCTTTCACAATCACATACCTTCCCCGATTATCCGCAATGGTTGATATTGGTATGAATGGAATTCCTTTCCGAATAAGAATAGCAGTTCCCCGTGTTCTGTCATCATATTTAGAGCTAAATATTTGCCCTATCCATGGTTTCCTAAGTTTGGTCTGCTCGGTTGATCTGAGGTGCGTTTCCTGTAAGTATATTACATCAGGACCAATAGATTTCAGATGTGTAAAAATTCTGGTACGTTTAATCGGATTGTTTATGCCTTTGACGTTCCAACTTACTAAGCGAAGACGGTTACTGTTTTGTGAATCCGCCATTAAAACTGTGAGTCGTACATCTGAAAAAAGTGTCACTCCTGTCAATTAAACCCAAAAATAAAAAGAGCCTCAACACCCCATGCTGATCTACGAACACCCCTGAGATCGCATCCCACATAGCTAGTACCACACTGTAACTAGTCATAGCTGCCTAACAGCTCCTCTTACATGAAAAATATAATCGAACTCCAAAGCAACTCCCCCCCCCCCAACGTTGTCCACTAAATGTGTACAACATTAGCAGTTAAAGTGACAGTCAATGAATCATAAATGGTAACAGTATTTAACATAACTTAGTGTAAAAATAAACTTCACAAAAGGCGCAACGTCCCCGTTAATAACAACAAACGATACCTTGGTATAGAAAGTAAGGCAAAGGGATAATGTAGACTCTGCTCCGAGTCCAATGCAGTAGGATGATGTCCCTTCACCTTCCAGTCTTATTCAAGCACTTTTATCTTCGCACATATGCGTGCCATTAATCCTTATGGCTGTAAGTTCTTCTTGATAAAGTCAATTGCCGTCGATGGGTCGGTGAACCGGTTGTCTTGCCCTGTTGCTGAAGTGACTCGTAGGACCGCTGGGAACAGAACCCCGAACTTGACACCAGCACAGCTACGGAGCAGTTGCTTGGCCTCATTGAAAGCAGCTCTCTTTTTGGCCACATCAGCCGTGTAGTCAGGAAAAATGCTTATTCTCCGACCCTGTAGTTTCAGTGGCGACGAGTTTGCGGCTGTTTTAAACACTTCTGCTTTCTCCTGGAAGTAATGAAATTTTACCACGATCACTCTGGGAGGGTCTCCATTTTGGGCCGGTCGCTGCAGGCCGCGGTGGGCTCGGTCCAGCATAGGGGTGAATCCGAGACCCAGTACGTCTTTTAACATGGTGGCAATAACATCTGTCGGCTTCCCGGTGTTTTCAAAGCCTTCTTTCACCCCGACGATGCGTGCGTTGCATCGGCGCTGACGCCCCTCCAGGTCATCTAGCTTGTTAGCTAGCCGAGCTACCTCCGCCCGCAGCACGCTAACACCATCCTCCAATTGCTCTGTGCGATCCGAGTAGACATTCAAACCAGATTCGACATCTTGCAAGCGGGTGTCCTGCTTCACTATATCTTCTTTGATAGTGTCTATCTTGTCGTTCAAGTCTTTCGTGCTTGAATCAATTCGCTCCAGTATTGTCTTCTCTGAATTAGCAATAGCCTCCATTAGCACATTCATGTCCGGGGAAGCAGCAGCCGCAGGCGGATCCGGGGCTTTTGCGGCCTGGTCTCTCTGGCCTCTGTTTTTGCTCATGATCCACCCACCGTTTCCGAAATTTGAGTAGATGAAATCCAAATGTGAATCGGTTCTGGTCCTTACAACCTTAGGTAGTTTTTGGGGTAGGTTCGGGGCCACTTTGGAGTTATTAAAATGTAAAAATCTAGACCATGCGGAGGAGCTCGGAAAAAAACAACTTCACATGGCTACGCTCACTAGCGCCTCGTGCAGTTTTTCTGCACACTTGTCTGTGTAGAGAAGCTAGCGGAGCTAGCCACGCTCAATAAACAAATACATATCAATCAATCAACACCATTAAACGTTAATCGGACAATACAGTATACATATACATCCTTAACACACATGCACGGACGATTTCAGAATTTGCTGTCAACGTTTTCATGACAAAAATACTGTTTTAAAGTGACAAAAAGCGATCGCGAAAAACCCGGAAGTTACCATGAAACAGCTAGCTAGCTTAGCTGTTGCCTGCCTAGCACGTCCCGGTGAAACCTTTGGGAGCTAACTATTTTACTTGCACTCATTAAATACATTTCTAATTATAAGGGTTGTCTAATATTTGTTCAAATATGTATATATTTTTTATTTTAGAATTATATTAGAATTTTGAAGTCGAAGCCCTGGTGTTGAGCAGCGCTGTAGAGGCTAGAGGACACAGGCTGTAGAGACTAGAGGACGCAGGCTGTAGAGACTAGAGGACGCAGGCTGTAGAGACTAGAGGACACAGGCTGTAGAGGCTAGAGGACACAGGCTGTAGAGACTAGAGGACGCAGGCTGTAGAGACTAGAGGACACAGGCTGTAGAGACTAGAGGACACAGGCTGTAGAGACTAGAGGACACAGGCTGTAGAGACTAGAGGACGCAGGCTGTAGAGACTAGAGGACACAGGCTGTAGAGACTAGAGGACGCAGGCTGTAGAGACTAGAGGACGCAGGCTGTAGAGACTAGAGGACACAGGCTGTAGAGACTAGAGGACACAGGCTGTAGAGACTAGAGGACGCAGGCTGTAGAGACTAGAGGACACAGGCTGTAGAGACTAGAGGACGCAGGCTGTAGAGACTAGAGGACACAGGCTGTAGAGACTAGAGGACGCAGGCTGTAGAGACTAGAGGACACAGGCTGTAGAGACTAGAGGACACAGGCTGTAGAGACTAGAGGACACAGGCTGTAGAGACTAGAGGACACAGGCTGTAGAGGCTAGAGGACGCAGGCTGTAGAGACTAGAGGACACAGGCTGTAGAGACTAGAGGACGCAGGCTGTAGAGACTAGAGGACGCAGGCTGTAGAGACTAGAGGACGCAGGCTGTAGAGGCTAGAGGACACAGACTGTAGAGACTAGAGGACACAGGCTGTAGAGACTAGAGGACACAGGCTGTAGAGACTAGAGGACACAGGCTGTAGAGACTAGAGGACACAGGCTGTAGAGGCTAGAGGACACAGGCTGTAGAGACTAGAGGACACAGGCTGTAGAGACTAGAGGACGCAGGCTGTAGAGGCTAGAGGACGCAGGCTGTAGAGACTAGAGGACACAGGCTGTAGAGGCTAGAGGACGCAGGCTGTAGAGACTAGAGGACACAGGCTGTAGAGACTAGAGGACACAGGCTGTAGAGACTAGAGGACACAGACTGTAGAGACTAGAGGACGCAGGCTGTAGAGACTAGAGGACGCAGGCTGTAGAGGCTAGAGGACACAGGCTGTAGAGGCTAGAGGACACAGACTGTAGAGACTAGAGGACACAGGCTGTAGAGACTAGAGGACACAGACTGTAGAGACTAGAGGACACAGGCTGTAGAGACTAGAGGACACAGGCTGTAGAGACTAGAGGACACAGGCTGTAGAGACTAGAGGACGCAGGCTGTAGAGACTAGAGGACACAGGCTGTAGAGACTAGAGGACGCAGGCTGTAGAGGCTAGAGGACACAGGCTGTAGAGACTAGAGGACACAGGCTGTAGAGACTAGAGGACACAGGCTGTAGAGACTAGAGGACACAGACTGTAGAGACTAGAGGACACAGACTGTAGAGACTAGAGGACACAGGCTGTAGAGACTAGAGGACACAGGCTGTAGAGGCTAGAGGACACAGGCTGTAGAGACTAGAGGACACAGGCTGTAGAGACTAGAGGACACAGGCTGTAGAGACTAGAGGACACAGGCTGTAGAGGCTAGAGGACGCAGGCTGTAGAGACTAGAGGACACAGGCTGTAGAGACTAGAGGACGCAGGCTGTAGAGACTAGAGGACACAGGCTGTAGAGACTAGAGGACACAGGCTGTAGAGACTAGAGGACACAGGCTGTAGAGGCTAGAGGACACAGGCTGTAGAGACTAGAGGACGCAGGCTGTAGAGACTAGAGGACACAGGCTGTAGAGACTAGAGGACACAGGCTGTAGAGACTAGAGGACACAGGCTGTAGAGGCTAGAGGACGCACTTTTGGACCAAGAACCACTTTTGGACCAAGAGCCACTTTTGGACCAAGAACCACTTTTGGACCAAGAGCCACTTTTGGACCAAGAGAGGACACACCACTTTAGGACCAAGAGCCACTTTTGGACCAAGAGCCACTTTTGGACCAAGAACCACTTTTGGACCAAGAGCCACTTTTGGACCAAGAGCCACTTTTGGACCAAGAACCACTTTTGGACCAAGAACCACTTTTGGACCAAGAGCCACTTTTGGACCAAGAACCACTTTTGGACCAAGAGCCACTTTTGGACCAAGAACCACTTTTGGACCAAGAACCACTTTAGGACCATCCTGTAAAGAAGTTTTCAAGAGGAAAGAAGACCCCGTACAGAAGCATTGGGTAATTCTCTTTCCGGGCACCAATGCATTGTTATTATTGTCATTTGTATTAAATCTATGTAGACGGATGTATTAAGTGTGAGATTGCGAGATAGAGCCAGTGTCCGGAGCCTTCCGCAGAATCGTACGAGCAACAAAGGGTGAGATCTGGTCCACTGCTCGCCACAGGTTCAAATGCCATGGACACATAAAGAAGGGATCACATTGCACCATGAAACACCTACCATCAAATCCACACCATCGTTCAGAATCATTGCCCGATGGAAACTCCTCTCTCTTCTTGTGTGGACTCTTCAAACCGAACACCAGTGGCAGCTCTACCCATGATGCATTGAGGCGGCAAAGATGGGTGAAGATATGTAGATAAATCTCACTCTGGGCCAGTGGGGGTGTACCCGGAAAGAGAATTACCCAATGCTTTTGTATGGGGTCTTCTTTCCTCTCAAAAATGGATTTACAGGATGGACAAAAAGTGGCTCTTGGTCCAAAAGGCTTTATGCCTTCATCAAGCAAACAACCGATGTTTGCTTGATGAAGGCATAACGCCGAAACGTCGCAATTTAGATAAATAATTTTTAATTTGCAAGTAAGACGGTGTGCGGGATTTTTCTCAATATATACAATCTGACCACAACTTTGGAACATTAGCGTTCGCACGATTGGGTCATTATTATGTAGTAGACCATAAGCCCTCCATGGTCTCACCCTCCATGGTCTCACCCTCCATGGTCTCGCCCTCCATGGTCTCGCCCTCCATGGTCTCGCCCTCCATGGTCTCACCCTCCATGGTCTCACACTCCATGGTCTCGCCCTCCATGGTCTCACCCTCCATGGTCTCACCCTCCATGGTCTCACACTCCATGGTCTCGCCCTCCATGGTCTCACCCTCCATGGTCTCACCCTCCATGGTCTCACACTCCATGGTCTCGCCCTCCATAGTCTCACCCTCCATGGTCTCACCCTCCATGGTCTCACCCTCCATGGTCTCACCCTCCATGGTCTCACACTCCATGGTCTCGCCCTCCATGGTCTCACCCTCCATGGTCTCACCCTCCATGGTCTCACACTCCATGGTCTCGCCCTCCATGGTCTCACCCTCCATGGTCTCACACTCCATGGTCTCACCCTCCATGGTCTCATACTCCATGGTCTCATACTCCATGGTCTCGCCCTCCATGGTCTCACACTCCATGGTCTCACCCTCCATGGTCTCATACTCCATGGTCTCACCCTCCATGGTCTCGCCCTCCATGGTCTCGCCCTCCATGGTCTCACCCTCCATGGTCTCGCCCTCCATGGTCTCGCCCTCCATGGTCTCATACTCCATGGTCTCATACTCCATGGTCTCACCCTCCATGGTCTCACCCTCCATGGTCTCGCCCTCCATGGTCTCGCCCTCCATGGTCTCGCCGTCCATGGTCTCGCCCTCCATGGTCTCACCCTCCATGGTCTCATACTCCATGGTCTCATACTCCATGGTCTCACCCTCCATGGTCTCGCCCTCCATGGTCTCACACTCCATGGTCTCACCCTCCATGGTCTCACCCTCCATGGTCTCATACTCCATGGTCTCGCCCTCCATGGTCTCATACTCCATGGTCTCGCCCTCCATGGTCTCACCCTCCATGGTCTCACCCTCCATGGTCTCATACTCCATGGTCTCACCCTCCATGGTCTCACCCTCCATGGTCTCATACTCCATGGTCTCGCCCTCCATGGTCTCACCCTCCATGGTCTCATACTCCATGGTCTCGCCCTCCATGGTCTCACCCTCCATGTTCTCACACTCCATGGTCTCATACTCCATGGTCTCGCCCTCCATGGTCTCACCCTCCATGGTCTCGCCCTCCATGGTCTCGCCCTCCATGGTCTCATACTCCATGGTCTCATACTCCATGGTCTCACCCTCCATGGTCTCGCCCTCCATGGTCTCACACTCCATGGTCTCACCCTCCATGGTCTCACCCTCCATGGTCTCATACTCCATGGTCTCGCCCTCCATGGTCTCATACTCCATGGTCTCACCCTCCATGGTCTCGCCCTCCATGGTCTCACCCTCCATGGTCTCACCCTCCATGGTCTCATACTCCATGGTCTCACCCTCCATGGTCTCACCCTCCATGGTCTCATACTCCATGGTCTCGCCCTCCATGGTCTCACCCTCCATGGTCTCATACTCCATGGTCTCGCCCTCCATGGTCTCACCCTCCATGGTCTCACCCTCCATGGTCTCACACTCCATGGTCTCATACTCCATGGTCTCGCCCTCCATGGTCTCACCCTCCATGGTCTCATACTCCATGGTCTCGCCCTCCATGGTCTCATACTCCATGGTCTCACCCTCCATGGTCTCACCCTCCATGGTCTCACACTCCATGGTCTCACCCTCCATGGTCTCACCCTCCATGGTCTCATACTCCATGGTCTCGCCCTCCATGGTCTCATACTCCATGGTCTCACCCTCCATGGTCTCGCCCTCCATGGTCTCACCCTCCATGGTCTCACCCTCCATGGTCTCATGCTCATACTCCATGGTCTCACCCTCCATGGTCTCACCCTCCATGGTCTCATACTCCATGGTCTCGCCCTCCATGGTCTCACCCTCCATGGTCTCATACTCCATGGTCTCGCCCTCCATGGTCTCACCCTCCATGGTCTCACCCTCCATGGTCTCACACTCCATGGTCTCATACTCCATGGTCTCGCCCTCCATGGTCTCACCCTCCATGGTCTCATACTCCATGGTCTCGCCCTCCATGGTCTCATACTCCATGGTCTCACCCTCCATGGTCTCACCCTCCATGGTCTCACACTCCATGGTCTCACCCTCCATGGTCTCACCCTCCATGGTCTCACACTCCATGGTCTCATACTCCATGGTCTCGCCCTCCATGGTCTCACCCTCCATGGTCTCGCCCTCCATGGTCTCGCCCTCCATGGTCTCATACTCCATGGTCTCATACTCCATGGTCTCACCCTCCATGGTCTCGCCCTCCATGGTCTCACACTCCATGGTCTCACCCTCCATGGTCTCACCCTCCATGGTCTCATACTCCATGGTCTCGCCCTCCATGGTCTCATACTCCATGGTCTCACCCTCCATGGTCTCGCCCTCCATGGTCTCACCCTCCATGGTCTCACCCTCCATGGTCTCATACTCCATGGTCTCACCCTCCATGGTCTCACCCTCCATGGTCTCATACTCCATGGTCTCGCCCTCCATGGTCTCACCCTCCATGGTCTCATACTCCATGGTCTCGCCCTCCATGGTCTCACCCTCCATGGTCTCACCCTCCATGGTCTCACACTCCATGGTCTCATACTCCATGGTCTCGCCCTCCATGGTCTCACCCTCCATGGTCTCATACTCCATGGTCTCGCCCTCCATGGTCTCATACTCCATGGTCTCACCCTCCATGGTCTCACCCTCCATGGTCTCGCCCTCCATGGTCTCACCCTCCATGGTCTCATACTCCATGGTCTCGCCCTCCATGGTCTCGCCCTCCATGGTCTCGCCCTCCATGGTCTCGAACCAAGGATCATATACAGTAAATAAAGCTTGTCCAAACTTTGGGGAGACCGGTCCTTCTCAGTCCTGGACCCAGACTCTGGAACTAGCTTCCCCCTGATGTGCAAGTGCTCACTGAGTTTAGCTTTTTAAAATCTAGGCTCAAAACTTATTAATTCAAGATGAGATAAACTTTATTGATCTCACACTGGAGAAATGTACGCGTCACATTTAATAAAAACAGAAAGGTTTAAATATAGCAAGATTTATTATGTAAAATAACAAAAACAAACAGACTATAATTTATATTTGTTTTTCATAGTGAGTTTTTTCAGTCCTAGAGTTGGTTCTTAGTGACTTAAAGTGACTTATTGTACAGTCTGACAGCGGGGAGATGGCTTTTAACAATCCTTAGCGTGGTGAAACTTTAAAAAATGCATTTAAACTTTATTTTTTGATTGTATGGATGTTTTAATGGGTTTGATGTGATTTCATTGTAAAGCCCTTTGACATCCTTGAGTGTTGTCAATGGTTCTGTAAATATACAAATGGATTTAATGACGGTAAAAACACACATCTGTGAGTTTAAAGATTGATACAGTTTATACAGCTGGTCCCACAGGAGGAGGAGGCGTTCCCGTCTTCTGTCCTGAGAGAAACCTGACCTGTGTCTGGCTTCATCACTAATGCACACGCTCTGAACTCCTTTAAAAGTCACTAAAGACAGTTCAGGTCGAGCACCAGGAGTCAGGCTGCGTTCACCTGGTCCAAAGGCACTGGACTCTGGTGCTCTTTGGCCCGGGAAAGCTTTATCAGTTGGGATCAAATTAATAATAATAATAATAATGCGTCTGGTTTTTACAGTGTTTTTCTGGACGCTCAAAGTCTCTTCACATCATTCTTCTCTCTCTCCAAACACGGTGGTGATAAACTACTGTAGCCACAGCTGCCCTGGGGCACACTGACAGAAGCGAGGCAACCAGTCTGTGCCATCAGCCCCTCCCACCACCACCAACCATTCACACACACACCAGACTCATTCTACTGTGGGGGAAGTGTCTTGACTAAGGATCAGAGAGAGACCAGAGAGAGACCAGAGAGAGACCAGAGAGAGACCAGAGAGAGAGACCAGAGAGAGACTAGAGAGAGACCAGAGAGAGACCAGAGAGAGACCAGAGAGAGAGACCAGAGAGAGACCAGAGAGAGACCAGAGAGAGACTAGAGAGACCAGAGAGAGACTAGAGAGAGACCAGAGAGAGACCAGAGAGAGGCCAGAGAGAGAGACCAGAGAGAGACCAGAGAGAGACCAGAGAGAGAGACCAGAGAGAGACCAGAGAGAGAGACCAGAGAGACACCAGAGAGAGACCAGAGAGAGAGACCAGAGAGAGACCAGAGAGAGACCAGAGAGAGAGACCAGAGAGAGACCAGAGACACCAGAGAGAGACCAGAGAGAGACACCAGAGAGAGACGAGAGAGAGACCAGAGAGAGACCAGAGAGAGAGACCAGAGAGACCAGAGAGAGACCAGAGAGAGACCAGAGAGAGACACCAGAGAGAGACCAGAGAGAGAGACCAGAGAGAGACCAGAGAGAGACCAGAGAGAGAGACCAGAGAGAGACCAGAGAGAGAGACCAGAGAGAGACCAGAGAGAGACCAGACCAGAGAGAGACCAGAGAGAGACACCAGAGAGAGACGAGAGAGAGACCAGAGAGAGACCAGAGAGAGACCAGAGAGAGAGACCAGAGAGAGACCAGAGAGAGAGACCAGAGAGAGACCAGAGACAGACCAGAGAGAGACCAGAGAGAGACACCAGAGAGAGACGAGAGAGAGACCAGAGAGAGACCAGAGAGAGAGACCAGAGAGACCAGAGAGAAACACACACCAGACTCATTCTACTGTGGGGGAAGTGTCTTGACTAAGGATCAGAGAGAGACCAGAGAGAGACCAGAGAGAGACCAGAGAGAGACTAGAGAGAGACCAGAGAGAGACCAGAGAGAGACCAGAGAGAGAGACCAGAGAGAGAGACCAGAGAGAGACCAGAGAGAGAGACCAGAGAGAGACTAGAGAGAGACCAGGGAGAGGCCAGAGAGAGACCAGAGAGAGACCAGAGAGAGACCAGAGAGAGACCAGAGAGAGAGACCAGAGAGAGACCAGAGGGAGACCAGAGAGAGAGACCAGAGAGAGACTAGAGAGAGACCAGGGAGAGGCCAGAGAGAGACCAGAGAGAGACCAGAGAGAGACCAGAGAGAGACCAGAGAGAGAGACCAGAGAGAGACCAGAGAGAGAGACCAGAGAGAGACCAGAGAGAGACCAGAGAGAGACCAGAGAGAGACCAGAGAGAGAGACCAGAGAGAGACCAGAGAGATACCAGAGAGAGAGACCAGAGAGAGACCAGAGAGAGAGACCAGAGAGACACCAGAGAGAGACCAGAGAGAGAGACCAGAGAGAGACCAGAGAGAGACCAGAGAGAGACCAGAGAGAGAGACCAGAGAGAGACCAGAGACACCAGAGAGAGACCAGAGAGAGACACCAGAGAGAGACGAGAGAGAGACCAGAGAGAGACCAGAGAGAGAGACCAGAGAGAGACCAGAGAGAGACCAGAGAGAGACCAGAGAGAGACACCAGAGAGAGACCAGAGAGAGAGACCAGAGAGAGACCAGAGAGAGACCAGAGAGAGAGACCAGAGAGAGACCAGAGAGAGAGACCAGAGAGAGACCAGAGACACCAGAGAGAGACCAGACCAGAGAGAGACCAGAGAGAGACACCAGAGAGAGACGAGAGAGAGACCAGAGAGAGACCAGAGAGAGAGACCAGAGAGACCAGAGAGAGACCAGAGAGAGACCAGAGAGAAACACACACCAGACTCATTCTAATGTGGGGGAAGTGTCTTGCCTAAGGACACAACCACAGTTTGGCACTTTACAGCCGCCCCACTGTGGCACCTGCTGTTCCCAGAGGTCTCCCATCACAGCACTAACCAGGCCCTGCCCTGCACAGCTTCAGAGGTCTGACAGGACCTGGCTTTCGCAAACTTCCACTGCCCCCTACTGGCCGGGCGCTAGAACTACATCGTTCTCCATCGTTGTTCAGACGCCGGCCTCTTCAAATACGGCCCTGGTTGTTTCTTGCTAATAGCTTTGTCGCGTCTCCGTCTAAACGAGGCTAAAATGTTGTGTTTAGAAAGATCTCGTGACAGATCGAGCCCGTTGTGTTTTAAATAAGCGTCAGAAATGATCTCACATCAATAATAAATGAGTGCATAGAAGGCAGAGTATATAACAGGACATTAAATATTAAGCTTCACGACTCCTCGACCCGTTACCTCCAAGTCCAGTGAGGTTAGCATAGGTGCGTCGGCTAAACTTCAGCAGGAGGTCACATGGTCCACTTCCACAGACACCAGCAGTCATCAGAGGCAGCGATGGGACCAGTGGGGGAGGGTACCATGTGGCAGTCCAAAAGTGGCTCTTGGTCCAAACTGCTCCACCGTTTCACCAATCAGAAAGTCCATGTTCCGGGCGCCAGAACTCACCGTGTGGAGCTAATCTCACTGGTAAAGTACCGTGTGGCGCAGAACTAAAAAAGGTCTCGTTATGATTCTCAAATCATTAACGACAAAACAAGGAATAAAACCAGGATTTCTATCTTTGTGAAAAAGGTGTTGGTTATAGATTTGTTGTTGACAAAACTCTTGTCTATTCAGCTGTTATGGTCCCAGCTGGATTCGTCTGCATATCTGGCAACCTGAGTCAGGGAGAGTGGGAGAGGCTGCAGTACCACGTTTGGACACATTTTTACAGACTGCTGCTTTAACTTATTATTTAACTTATATTTTCTGTTATTGTTTTTAAACTTGGGCCAAAACAGTTTCAAATCTGGTACATTTTTCCAAAGTTGTGGCGTCTCCAGGAGTTGGGAGTTAATGTCTGACACAGTTGGTCCTCAGAGATCCAGACTAAGTGCAGGTGTGGAGCCGCTTTAACGACTTGGACCTGATTAAAACAGGGTTAATGAAAGAAACCGCACAGAGCCAAAGATTAATTAAAGTTGGAAAGATTAAGAACACAAAGGAAAATTATCAAACAGAACCGGTGGCTTTGAACGCAGCTCTAAATACGTCTCATGCAATCAAAATAAAACCAGATTTTCCCCAAAACTAAATAAATTAGACATATAATGATACGCATTTAACACTGGACAAACTTGAAAGCCGCCAAAAAGGTTGTGACACGTTTATTCAGTTACAGTAGAGTTATAATCATAAATAATAGATTTTTCACACAGATACAGCGTTATATACAGATAAAATATAACACGTTAAAAACAGAGAGCGAAAGAGCCGCCTGCAGCAGTGAGACCGAGCCCAGTCCAGACGATAACGGCGATTACAGCTTCATAAGGCTTCACAAGACTCAGAGAGAATGGAGTCAACTTATTTTCATCAACAAATACAGTGAGGACGCCATTAGCCACGGTTAGCATGAAGCTAACAGGGGCTACACTGCAAAAAGTGGTGAGAAATGAGTTGGAAACGGCTTGAATTTGTGAATGTATTTTTATTTGAGCACATTTTGACTGAGCCTTAAACAAGATTTATCCAATAGGACAAAGCAAAATTATCTTGTTTTTATACGATACAGAAATGTCTCCTTTAGAATGAGAAAATAAGCTTAAAAACCGCTGGATTCAAGCCGTTTTTTAACCTCATATTTTACCATTTTTTGCAGTGTGGGTCGTATTCTTGTTGACAAAGATTCTTTTTCAACAAACATCTCACTTTGTTTCTGCAGTGAAACCGTTTGGGAAGCAGTTCAAGACAAAAAGCAGCAGCGAACGTTACAGACTTATACCAGAAACATGGAACAAACATGTTTTTTTTTATTTATTTAGTTTTTAGAGCAGTTTACACCAAATCAGAGCAAAATGTTTCTGTGGATGAACTTTACCCCCTTCATAATGGACTACGCCCTCTCACAGCTTTGAAACAGAGAGACCAGAGAGAGACCAGGGAGAGACCAGGAAGAGACCAGGGAGAGACCAGGGAGAGACCAGGAAGAGACCAGGGAGAGACCAGAGAGAGACCAGAGAGAGACCAGGGAGAGACCAGGAAGAGACCAGGGAGAGACCAGGGAGAGACCAGGGAGAGACCAGAGAGAGACCAGGGAGAGACCAGGGAGAGACCAGGAAGAGACCAGGGAGAGACCAGAGAGAGACCAGAGAGAGAGACCAGAGAGATACCAGAGAGAGACCAGAGAGAGACCAGAGAGAGAGACCAGAGAGAGACCAGAGAGAGACCAGAGAGAGAGACCAGAGAGAGACCAGAGAGAGACCAGAGAGAGACCAGGAAGAGACCAGGGAGAGACCAGAGAGAGACCAGAGAGAGACCAGAGAGAGACCAGAGAGAGACCAGAGAAAGACCAGGGAGAGACCAGAGAGAGACCAGAGAGAGACCAGAGAGAGACCAGAGAGAGGCCAGAGAGAGACCAGAGAGAGACCAGAGAGAGAGACCAGGAAGAGACCAGAGAGAGACCAGAGAGAAACCAGGGAGAGACCAGAGAGAGACCAGAGAGAGACCAGAGAGAGACCAGGGAGAGACCAGAGAGAGACCAGAGAGAGAGACCAGAGAGAGACCAGAGAGAGACCAGAGAGAGAGACCAGAGAGAGACCAGAGAGAGACCAGAGAGAGACCAGAGAGAGACCAGAGAGAGACCAGAGAGAGACCAGAGAGAGACCAGGGAGAGACCAGAGAGAGACCAGAGAGAGAGACCAGAGAGAGACCAGAGAGAGACCAGGGAGAGACCAGAGAGAGACCAGAGAGAGACCAGGGAGAGACCAGAGAGAGACCAGAGAGAGAGACCAGAGAGAGACCAGAGAGAGAGACCAGAGAGAGACCAGAGAGAGACCAGAGAGAGACCAGAGAGAGACCAGAGAGAGACCAGAGAGAGAGACCAGGAAGAGACCAGAGAGAGACCAGGAAGAGACCAGGGAGAGACCAGAGAGAGACCAGAGAGACACCAGAAAGAGACCAGAGAGAGACCAGAGAGAGACCAGAGAGAGACCAGAGAGAGACCAGAGAGAGAGACCAGGAAGAGACCAGAGAGAGACCAGAGAGAAACCAGGGAGAGACCAGAGAGAGACCAGGGAGAGACCAGAGAGAGACCAGAGAGAGACCAGGGAGAGAGACCAGAGAGAGACCAGAGAGAGACCAGGAAGAGACCAGGGAGAGACACCAGAGAGAGAGACCAGAGAGAGAGACCAGGGAGAGACCAGAGAGAGACCAGGGAGAGAGACCAGAGAGAGACCAGGGAGAGACCAGAGAGAGACCAGAGAGAGACCAGAGAGAGACCAGAGAGAGACCAGGGAGAGACCAGGGAGAGACCAGAGAGAGACCAGGGAGAGACCAGAGAGAGACCAGGGAGAGACCAGAGAGACCAGGAAGAGACCAGGGAGAGACCAGGGAGAGACCAGGAAGAGACCAGAGAGAGACCAGGGAGAGACCAGAGAGAGACCAGAGAGAGACCAGGGAGAGAAACCAGAGAGAGACCAGAGAGAGACCAGGGAGAGAGCCAGAGAGAGACCAGAGAGAGACCAGAGAGAGACCAGAGAGAGACCAGAGAGAGACCAGAGAGAGACCAGGGAGAGAGACCAGGGAGAGACCAGAGAGAGACCAGGGAGAGACCAGAGAGAGAGACCAGAGAGAGACCAGGGAGAGAGACCAGAGAGAGACCAGAGAGAGACCAAAGAGACCAGAGAGAGACCAGGGAGAGAGACCAGAGAGAGACCAGAGAGAGACCAGGAAGAGACCAGGGAGAGACACCAGAGAGAGAGACCAGAGAGAGAGACCAGGGAGAGACCAGAGAGAGACCAGGGAGAGAGACCAGAGAGAGACCAGGGAGAGACCAGAGAGAGACCAGAGAGAGACCAGGGAGAGAGACCAGAGAGAGACCAGAGAGAGACCAGGGAGAGAGAGACCAGAGAGAGACCAGAGAGAGACCAGAGAGAGACCAGAGAGAGACCAGAGAGAGACCAGAGAGAGACCAGGGAGAGAGACCAGAGAGAGACCAGAGAGAGACCAGGGAGAGACCAGAGAGAGAGACCAGAGAGAGAGACCAGAGAGAGACCAGGGAGAGAGACCAGAGAGAGACCAGAGAGAGACCAAAGAGACCAGAGAGAGACCAGGGAGAGAGACCAGAGAGAGACCAGAGAGAGACCAGGGAGTGACACCAGAGAGAGAGACCAGAGAGAGAGACCAGGGAGAGACCAGAGAGAGAGACCAGAGAGAGAGACCAGAGAGAGACCAGAGAGAGAGACCAGAGAGAGACCAGAGAGAGACCAGAGAGAGACCAGAGAGAGACCAGGGAGAGAGACCAGAGAGAGACCAGAGAGAGACCAGAGAGAGACCAAAAAGACCTGAGAGAGACCAGAGAGAGACCAGAGAGAGACCAGGGAGAGACCAGGGAGAGACCAGGGAGAGACCAGAGAGAGACCAGAGAGAGACCAGAGAGACCAGAGAGAGACCAGGGAGAGACCAGAGAGACCAGAGAGAGACCAGAGAGAGAGACCAGAGAGAGACCAGGGAGACCCCAGGGAGACCAGAGAGAGACCAGAGAGAGAGACCAGAGAGAGACCAGGGAGAGACCAGAGACCAGAGAGAGAGACCAGAGAGAGACCAGGGAGAGACCAGAGAGAGACCAGAGAGAGACCAGGGAGAGACCAGGGAGAGAGACCAGAGAGAGACCAGAGAGAGAGACCAGAGAGAGACCAGAGAGAGAGACCAGGGAGAGACCAGAGAGAGACCAGAGAGACCAGAGAGACCAGAGAGAGACCAGAGAGAGACCAGAGAGAGACCAGAGAGAGACCAGAGAGAGACCAGAGAGAGACCAGAGAGAGAGACTTAGCACGCTTATGTAAATATATATAACTGCATACTAAAGTCAGACATGTGCAGATTGAGATGGTATGGACATGCAAGAAGAGGAAAATATCTAAGAATTATTACATGTAGAGCTGCCATGACGCAATATTTCCAAGTTAAAAAACCAAAAGGGATTTTTCAATGTGCTGAAAAAGCCGTCGCTGGATGAGGTTGGTGTAAACTGGATTAAAAGAAGTCAAAAAGACATTCAAAAACACAGGCTCTGTTCACCGGGACTGGATTATCAAAGAGTTTTAGAGGAAGCCGATCATGTTCTCCGTTAGTCAAGAGTTAAATGGTCTTTCTCTGTGTGTGTTTTAATCTGAGGTCATTCCCACGTGTAATGTCCATGTTTTACATCTGTCTCTGAACCCGCTGCGTGTGAACAGAGCCTGGGTCGAGTCCGGTTCAAATCCAGTCTGAGACATTTCATAAAAAACCAGGAAGCTTCATCCTGAGCTGGAGATGGAGCCGTCTTTACTGATGCGAACCAGCTCCTGCGAAAGAGCCTCCAGGTCCTGAAGCAGAGGAAAGACACGAGACAAGTTTATCTAGATGTAGCCTAGCATTAGCATTAGCATTAGCATTAACATTAGCATCAGTAAACTCTGGTCCATGATCATTTCCTACATGTACGTCTGGTCTTACCATGTGTAAACTCTGGTCCATGGTCATCTCCTACATGTACGTCTGGTCTTACCATGTGTAAACTCTGGTCCATGATCATTTCCTACATGTACGTCTGGTCTTACCATGTGTAAACTCTGGTCCATAGTCATTTCCTACATGTACGTCTGGTCTTACCATGTGTAAACTCTGGTCCATGGTCATTTCCTACATGTACGTCTGGTCTTACCATGTGTAAACTCTGGTCCATGATCATCTCCTACATGTACGTCTGGTCTTACCATGTGTAAACTCTGGTCCATGGTCATTTCCTACATGTACGTCTGGGTCTGATCCTAGTGGCTGCAGTTTCCTCGGTTGAATCTCCTCCGACCAATCAGAGAGCGGGGGAGGCGGGTGTTGTAGGTCGGTGTCGGTGACGTCAAGAGTTTGTGCTGAATTTGCTGGTTGTAGTTTGTCGGAGAATGCGATAGTAAAATAATCTGTTCTGGTTCAATCCAAATATCAAGAAACTGAAGCCGGAGCAAGAGGAATGTTTAGTAAATGTCATTGAAGCAAAGATGTTTTGGCGCTACTCCCCACGGGCTCCGTTAGCGGCAAAGGAGATGCTAAAGCTGCTAAATGCTAAAGCTAGGCTACATGTCTCTCACTTGATGAAGGAAAACAAAAAAACTGAAGGCGCCAAGAAATATGTATAACGGACGGCCCGCATAACGAACGAACGGGACGGATCTGTGTAATTATCCAAAAGTTTAAAAGTTTAGAAATGTCGGGGCTGACCTTCTGCAGGTGCATGTTCTTGGTCAGCTGCTCCTCCAACATGTTCTGCAGCTTCTTGTTCATCTCTCGGAGGTTGTCGTCTCCGGGTTTGACCAGATCCCTCAGAACAGAGCCCAGTTTGCCTCGCTCTGTGTGGGCCGCACCGTGAGCCCCACCCGCCCCACACGCCGACACGTCTGAGGAAGAGGAGAGAGGGGTCAGAGGTCAGAGAAGAGAGGGGTCAGAGGTCAGAGAGAGAGAGAGAGAGAGCTCCACCCGCCCCACACGCCGACACGTCTGAGGAAGAGGAGAGAGGGGTCAGAGGTCAGAGAGAGAGAGAGAGAGAGAGCTCCACCCGCCCCACACGCCGACACGTCTGAGGAAGAGGAGAGAGGGGTCAGAGGTCAGAGAGAGAGAGAGAGAGAGAGCTCCACCCGCCCCACACGTCTGAGGAAGAGGAGAGAGGGGTCAGAGGTCAGAGAGAGAGAGAGAGAGAGAGCTCCACCCGCCCCACACGTCTGAGGAAGAGGAGAGAGAGGTCAGAGGTCAGAGAGAGAGAGAGAGAGCTCCACACGCCGACACGTCTGAGGAAGAGGAGAGAGGGGTCAGAGGTCAGAGAGAGAGAGCTCCACACGCCGACACGTCTGAGGAAGAGGAGAGAGGGGTCAGAGGTCAGAGAGAGAGAGAGCTCCACCCGCCGACACGTCGAGGAAGAGGAGAGAGGGGTCAGAGGTCAGAGAGAGAGAGCTCCACACGCCGACACGTCTGAGGAAGAGGAGAGAGGGGTCAGAGGTCAGAGAGAGAGAGAGAGAGAGAGAGAGCTCCACCCACCCCACACGCCGACACGTCTGAGGAAGAGGAGAGAGGGGTCAGAGGTCAGAGAGAGAGAGCTCCACACGCCGACACGTCTGAGGAAGAGGAGAGAGGGGTCAGAGGTCAGAGAGAGAGAGAGAGAGAGAGAGCTCCACCCACCCC